>MCJB01043188.1:2002-38212 GCA_002018475.1 Nicotiana obtusifolia
AAACGTGTAGGAGTCTACTACGTACCAAAAATATGTAGCAGTCTCCTAACCCACCAAGGATACTATTTTCTTATTTAATTTCCTCGTTTTAGAATATTCAGGCACAGTAGGGACCACAGATTTAATAATGAGGCTTCCTATTGTGGTATTAATTCGAAATATGAATGAATTAATCCTACCACAATAAATTATAATTTATTCCACTAGAAAATTGTAATTGCACTCCTCAGTTTAATTTCGAAATCATTCATTAAAACTTATTTAACTCCCCATGTTAAGATTACAAATACCAATCAGATAAATTAAATTACTGACAATTTAATTTATCGACTAATTTAATCATTTATACTTCCGCTTAACTTATTTCACGTGACGGATACAAAATCCACCTGCAGGGTTTTCACATGAAAACTTTCAAGCATCCATAAAGGGGTATCATCAATCTCAATGGTCAAGACACGGATTCTGTCAACTAATTATTATTTCACAAATGCACTTTGTCATTATTCAATTTACCAGGAATACATTAACTCGCAGTTGAGTCGTACCTTTTAATAAATCAAAATAATGAACGAAGCACATTGATCATAATAATTATATCAAGATTAAGAGTATAAGAACATTCAATGAGTTAGAGAGGTAGTTTTATATATTCAGTACAAAAACACTTATCTCTACTTGGTCCGTTCAATACACAAAAATGTACTAGCATAAGAAGTCGGAACTAAACCACTCCCATAATCAAGATACATTATAATTTAATCTTATGCTACAATCATCAAGATGCTTTGCCCGGTTTCATCTTTGATTGTGAACATTAACTTTATAACTTATAAGAACCGATAATTTAATCTTCCGCGCATGAGCTAAAGCTCCATACACTAAATTGTCTACTATATAAGTAAAGGGCACACATATGAACAAATGATCTATTTGAATTAAGATTTCATTGAATTGAATAAATAAATAAACAATTGTTCCAATAAATAAAACATAATACTATAATCAAACCACATGGTTAATAGTATATCCTAACAGGTTCAACTCCATGTTACAAAATCGTTGCTACCAAAACATGATGGATTATATTCATAATTTCCATCACCAGATATATAGAATTTAAACACATACACAAAGCCTACGCACCGGATATTAATAAGAACGCACCTCCAGTTATTGTTGTTCAAGGCGTTGTATAAAATCGCCTTTGAAACTTTTAACAGAAAATCTAGTAACCTTTAAGCTTGTGCCTATCATTGGGATGCCATATGAATGAAATCGCACACGTATTTATAGGTAGGCTAGGGACTCTTAGCCAAATACCTTAACCTTAGGGACTTCTCCATAAATTATAATTGCCCTAGAGACTCCTAATACAAATTGTTTCTTTCCATCAAAGAACCTACCATATATGCATAACTACAGAATATTATCTGATATATTATTTACTTGGGAGACAAAGTAAATAATTTATTACCTAATATGTGGGCCACATTAGAAGTCTTTAGAACAGATGAAAAATTTCTAACAAGTTATAGTATTTATGTGACAATAAAATTTTTTTATTAAAAATAAAGTTTAAGTTATATCATTTTTAATTTAGAAAATAATTTTTTTTTTAGAAAAAACTAAAAGGAAAATAGGTCCCCAAATGGAGAGAGTAGTATAGTCTGAAAATAATTTTGGTGTAAATTTCCCTTGAAAGAAAGTATCTACTCTTATTTGGTGTAAACGTTAGATATGGACTTTTTAAATACCTATTTAGATATGTGTATGCAGTTAATTCTTTATTGATCATGTCGGAATGTTTAGTTACCACGCAGTGTGACTGCGAGATCATTTTTCTAAGTGACGCTCTGGTCCTTTTCCTTTTTGTCTTCTATTTTTCTTATCCATAGTGCCTCCAGTTTTCTTATTTCGGGGAGAAAAGGGTGGGGGTTGGAGGTGAAAGTATCTTAATACTTGATTACTAAATTTGCTCCATAAATAATCTGGTAGCTACATTTAACTAGCTATGGTGTTCGTCGATCATTACATGTATTTAGATATTTCGTTTTGATATTTTCAGTATTCAATTTTTTAAAATATGTACAAATATCATATTTAATTAAATTCGATATGGTTCGATTTCAGTTTATTTAGTCGGATAATTTCGATTTGTTTGATTTGAATACTAACTAGCATAGAGCCATAGATCGTAATATTCTTAATTAAAGTACTCAAAAATACAAAAATAAAAATATTTGTTGATAAAATTTTATCCAAAACCAGCGAGTATCAACCCATAGAAAGAAAACATATATAAAGAAATAAATTGATAATTGAAAATATCATGTTACTTGTTTAGAGTTAATTACTAACTTGAGAAAAAGGAAAGTAAAATTTTAGAATTCTTACATTTATGTTATAATCAATAATATGTATATTGTGTAACATTATATACACAATTCAGTACGGTTACAATATTCTTTTTTTAAAAATATCGAATATCGTACCAGAAACTAGTTAATTTAAAAATTTATATCGAACATCAAAATATCGAATATCAAAATTTTCAATTTCAGCACGAGTATTGAGATTAACTACGCAACTTATAAACTAATTAACGACCGAGGAAAGTAGAGTTGCAATAGATTGGAGCAGAACAACTTCCTAGAGACTCATAGATAAAGATGTTACTCATAGGATAGAGTAGTATAGTTGACACGGAGAAGTATTATCGAGATGTTATGTAATCGAGGGATGCCTACTAAAGTAAGTTCTATAGAATAGCTATAAGACTGACTATACTTATGGTAGTGAATGTTAGACCGATAAATTTCAACATATTCACATGATGAGTGTTGCCGAAATGCGAATATTTAGACAAAATTTAATAAAAGTAAAAATGTTCGCAAGCGCTAGCAGGTGAAAGTAGTACATATTAAAGATCAATTGAGAGAAGGTCGCTTGAGATAGTTTGATCATATTCGTATCGACCTACAAATGCACCGATTCGTCAGTTTGAAACCTTGATGGGAAAGATAATGCTTAATAAGCAAATTATGTAACAGTTATAATTAACAATAGTGTATATAAAAGGATATTATTACGCTAGTTGAACCGCGTCCAGTAAACTTCCTGTTCCGCTCATTCTTTCCCGAGAGAGGCCGCGTTCTCTCATGCCATCATTAAGCCAACTTCAGCTTATTCTCGTATAAATCTTTTTATAAACAAGATACTACCTGTAGTAAGATACTTCTTTGCCGATTCAGCCTGGTCAGGAAGTCCTGCTTACAAGTTACACCCTTGAGTATTACATTTGAAGTCTTGACACTGCAATTTTAATCTTGATATCTTGACATTCGATTTGTTGTTATTGTGAGAAAAATTTCTTCTTATGCTAAATAAATAGATAGGTGCTATTTATCTATTATATTCTTTTATAATTTTAAAATTAAAGAAATAATTTTTTCAAATCTTTTATCTATAAAAGACAGATATCTTACATGTAAAAGAAATTATCATAAAACTTAGAACAAATTTATAAAGCGCCACATGTTTCATTTTGTACTTAGGATCCGAATGAAACATGGCCGATTCAAGCAAGACATCAGACAATGATGTCATCCATTCTTACGTACGTATGATAGATAATTGGAGTTTGGAAAAGATAATTATTAATTTATTCCTTGTAGTATTGCTTAATCACATTTCTCTATGGCTTATTATATGTGTCTCAGCCCTACAAGATTTATAATTTGTTTGGCCAAATTGAAGAAATCAGCTTATTTTGAGAAGTGTTTTTGGAGAGAAGCATTTTGTGTTTGGCTGATCACTCTGAAAGGCACTTCTAAACAATAATTTGTGTTTGGCCAAGCTTTTCATAAAGTGTTTTTAAGTATCAAATTACTAATAAAAACATGAATAGATTTACTTAATAGGTAATATTATAAGTAAATAAAAAATCTTAAAAATTTATTATTACATGCAATAATTAAATTTTTTTATTTTATTTAAGTAAAATATGAAAATAAAATTTAAAAGTACTTAATTCTTTTAATATAAGTTAAATATATTAAAAATCATTCAACAAATATAAAAGCATCCAACCTTAAGTCACTATATATTAGAAACTATCCTAAAAATAATAAAAAATATTTATACATTAATATCCTAAGTATTAGGTTTAATGATTATTTTGGTATATAAGTTAAGGGTATTTTTGGTAAGAAGAAAAGTCAAAACTGCTTCTGCTTCTGCTTTTGGGAAGAAGCTATTTTTTTCTGCTTCTCAGAAACTGCTTCTGCTTCTTCCCAAAAGCACTTTTTTTTCCCCAAAAAAGCTTGGCCAAACACCTCAAGTTAGAAAAAAAAAAGTGCTTTTGGGAAGGAAAACAAAAGCTTTTGACCTCTTGAGAAGCTTGGCCAAACAAGCTATTAGTATTTGTACGACCCAAAAATTAGATCTTAGTTTTTATACAATAAGATTTATAGAAAAATAGGGATAATCATAGTCAATATCAATATTCAATGACGGATCTAACACTTTTAGGGCGAATATTTACTGTACAATATTAAATAAGACTATCTTGGAGTAATGATAGGGCAATAAAGACTTAATGTAAAAGGTAGCAATAAATGATAATAAATGGCTTTTAGATAGTAAATGAGACAAAGATCACCCGACAAGGATGAAGTCTTCAGATATGCTCTCTGACAATGATGGATGATGACAAGCAAGTGTATATTCCGATTCTTCTTGCATCGAGAGAGATGGGTAAAAGAAAGAAAGCATAAGGTCAAGCTATTCAATAAAGTGAGAATCTTGCACAAAGAATATTGATGATATCCTTTACAAAAGGTCTGATCCCCCCTTTGAACTACATCCCTTTCTATTTATAAGGGTACATGTGCCATAATATCATAAATAGCACAACAAAAAAGAATATCCAATAGAATATTCTCTAGGGAATCTAAATCCGAAAACTGGTCGTCACTTCGTACCGAAGACGGATGCTCGTCCTCATCCTCGTCTTCTGTTAAGACATCTCGACCTCGACAACAATTTATCTTCCTCACTTGACCTCGACCTTTTGGGTTCAAGTTGACACGTCACAACCTTCAAAGGCTTAATCGCCATTGCCGGGTCAAACACATAAAATAAAGTTTTTCGCCCATACAATTAGTCCCTCCTTTTGTCGAGATTGTCCTTAGGGACAGGCTTGATAAGTGGATAATAACGGTAGCGATCATGGTTAGAAGTGGATGATGTGGCATTGTAGGAGCCGCATATTTTGAAATCTTGTCGGCTTGATTTTCCCGGGTGACCTTTAGAGAACCTGATGTGGATGGGACGTGACGTCATTCGTCATAATGACGTCAGTTCCCAATGCGTCTCGTCAGGACACGTGTAGCTTGTGGATTGGCTTTGCCATTTCTCCTGTGACTGTAATCATGACGAGTTGCTTCGAATCCCAAGGTCCCTCGGATGATCACCGCAATTTGAATTCTTTCTCTACTTCCATTGCAAAGTTTTCATCATCTTCTTCTTAGACTCTCTTTCTCTACTCGTTATTCCTAAAGTTTTCTTCCATTTTCTCAACTCTTTCGCTTCCTAAATTCCCCAAACTTCACAATCATGTTTAACTTACCTTCTGATGTTTTCGGTGGAGACATTTCTGGTACGAATAAGGATATTCCAGCTACCCCATCGGCTGTTGCGGCTTCCATTTGCGGAGGAGACGCCACCACCGCTGTTGAAGCAAAGGCTTTCCCCTTAGTAGAAGAAATTATTCCTCGCAACCCCCACGTGAAATCGGACTTGCAACAACAGCCGTAGGCGGTGGATGAGTTTTCCGATCTTCTCTAACGGCCAAGCGTTTGGTGAGTTCAAGGCTAAGTACGACCTTCCTAACCAAGTGGAGCTCGTGCCTGCCGTCCAGGGTACTGTGCTCGTTTTACCTACTCCTTCACCATTGGCTATTCATTTCCTCTTCTCCCTTTAGTAGAGGAATTTTTTCGCCATTACCGGGTCTGTACGGCTCAATTCGCGCCCTTGGCCTACAAGGTAATAAAGATGTTGTCCAAGTTTGCCAAGATGGATGACCTTGAGATTATTCTGCATCATTTGGTGCACCTGTTCATGCCTAACTTCTATCAAGGCACGATGTTCAACATTTAGCATCGTGGAAGCAAATCCCTAGTCGTTAAGATGGACGACAAAGGTAGTCGACAATTTTGGCTAGACTTCATTTTTTCCATGACCAAGTCCATCGTGGCTGATGTTGCGGACTTCCCAGAAGCTTGGAATCGCGTCCGTAAATATTTTCACCTATCTTTCTTTTTCCGTGTAGTCATACGTTTTGACTTCGTGAGTTAACTCTTCTTGTTTTGCAGATACTGCTCGGAGTCTTTAGTTGGTGGTGGACCTTGCTAATTGGGTCATGCAGGTCCTTCCCTGCACTGTTGGAATCCAAGATTGGTCAAGCTTTTGGCAGAAGTACAAACCGACTCCCCTTATGAAAGGTAATGTTGTACGTCATTTTTAGATGGAGTTGTGTTTGCTCTCGTCGATTTTATTATGCTCATCTTTATATTTCTTTCTAGGCCTCGCCAAGGGGCCACTATTTCAGGAGAAGGAGGGGTGTTGCTTCCTCTACTCCTGCCCGCATTTTGACCGATACGCCTGTTCTTCCTTTGGCTCCCCCATATTGAGGACGAGGAGGTTTCTTCGTGCGACACGGACTTGAGGCCCAGGAAGAGGAGGATCGTAGATAAGGGAGCTAGAGTACCAACGGTGGTAGAATTATCTGAAGTCTCCCTCGAGGTCGTGATGCAAGATACCATGGCGACATTGATTGAGGGAGGTGTAGGGGCGGCCCTAGAGGTGCCCCAATTGGAGGAAGCCGATGTTTCCGTTTCTTTGCGATCTGAAGATAGCGAGGCCACAATGGGGGCCTCTATCGACAATCTCACACTTATAGGGTGCGATGAAGCTGCATCCGCAGAACTAGCTCGAGAAGCTTCTACTACTGACAAAATGAAGGGCAAGGTACCCGGCGAGCAGGACGATGAGCGGGCTGAGCTTATTGGCGATGAATCTGATTCTGACCTTGACCTCGAAAAACACGAATTGATTTACAGTGGGACAACTCATGTTGAATTCAGAGTAGAGAGGGGATCGAGGAATATCACGATCCCGTGAATTATGACTTGCTCGAGAACACTGAGGATGTGGTTCAAGCAGTTGGCCCCTTCTGCTCTAGTGCCGACCACCAGACTCTCGGGGAGCTGAGTAACAGTACTCTTTCTAGGAGCATCGCCAGTCTCTCTCTCAGGGTAAATCATTTCCTTCCTTCCTCTCTCTCTCTCCCCCGCTCTCTCTTTGGCTTGCTTTCGAGTCTTACCTTACTTGCTCTTTCTCCTTTTATGTGCAGACCGTTATCCTGGAGATTGAGAGTGTGCGGAGAGAGAACAGGTGGAAGGAGGTCTATCACAAAATGTGGACGAAGTATGAAGAGTTCCGAGGGCGGTATAAGGAGGCCGAGAGGAAACTCCGTGAGGAGGGTAACATGCTCGCCCTGAGGGAGGAGCTGAGAAAGAATGACGAAGAGTTGCTCGCATCCGTGAAGCGGCTCAGCGCTCTTGAAGGGGCATTAAAGAGAAAAGATTAGGATCTCGAGGTGAGCACAGGTGTAGAAGCTCAGTTCTGGGACCTCTAGGGTCGGTTTGACCAACTACAAGATCAGCTGGGTGAGCTCCAGCTTGAAGCTTATGGGCTCAGGGAGGAGTTAGGTGGCAAGCAACGGCTGATCGAGGATGCAGAGTCTTCTCGGAAGCAAGCTTGAAAAAGGGTTGTTCTTTTAGAATTGGTGAATAGGAGTCTCCGTAGTGATCAAGACAATTTTCGGTCGATGATGACGTCCACAACACACCTCAATAAGAGATATGATATGGTCGTATGCAATAATAATTACCCAACTATGAGTCGGGGTCGAATCCACTAGGAGTTATGAGGGTGTAGGAGTATATATTTGAAGCAAGCAAATGGGTTATCTAAGATTGCACTTCAACAACAAAGTTTTGTTTTCTACTTCTAGTTACTATAATGAATGCAAGCTAAAGAGAATAGATTAGAGATAAATGTTTTGAGGTTTTTCCAAATGGGTTAAAGGCCTAGGGTTGTGACTATAACCTAGGTGTTTGCCTAATGGGATAAAGACTTTAACACTTGTTTTGTTGATTGGGGTGTATTATAGCTCTTAACTCTACGCTACCCACTCAATACCTCTCAGTAAGAAAATGATTATGCCCAGTTTGGCTTTCTCAAGTCCAAATGGGTATCAAACAAAATAGTTGATATGAGCTTAAGTCGGGTTCTTACTATCTCTAGTTTGAACCCTTTTAGGCTAATCAATCTCTCAATTAACCCAACTCTTTGTTAGTCAAGTTATCCTAGGCTAAGTCTCTCTTTCTCAAGTAGAGACTAAGTCAAATAAGCATGAATCAATATTTGCAACCATTAGTTCTAAAATTGAAGCATGAATAATCACCCATAAGGTTTACAAACTAGGGTTGGGTCACAATTCTAGTGAAAATCTAGCTACTCATAATGGGTATTGAAGAGAATAAAGAAGAAAAGCTAATTAAACCCATAATGAAAGAGTAAAATGATGAAATCTAATGTTAATACACCAAAATAATATAAAACTTCCTAAAGCAGTAAAAAGAGACGGCTAGAACAACTTTTAGGTTTCAAACTTGACCTAATTTTGTGAAACTCGTCTATTTATACAGGGCCAAAAATTACGGACAAAAATGCCCCTATATCCATTGGGATTTTGACTGCTTATTAGCACCTTATATCAATTTTTGTTAAGGGTCATTTCAGCAAGTCAAAGGTTAGCCATCCACACATCATTTGGGACCAACAGTTACCCACGCTACTCATGTGTTATCAACAAGGCGACAAGTTAAACATTCATGCACATATAGTTCTAATGTGGTATTTGAGCTTCAAGCATTGACTTTACTCATCAAGGACTCTTTCTCTATCATGTAGGTCATGGTGGACTCCAAACTCTTCTTCCTCTACTTTTCATTTGCCTAGCTCACTTAAGAAATTTAGCACTCAATCCAAAGATTTATGAAATGTTCACTCATCTCTCTCAAGAGAATGTCACAAGCACGGTTTCAAGTACCATAGGCTTGCCCCTATGTAGATCACCAATAATGTAAGCTCATTCGATTTGAAATCAAGTAGGACTTCTTTCGGAATGTAATAAAGGCTTTTGGGCTCGGGTAGGATACCGTATGGGTAAGTTGTTACACCCTTCCTTAAGCACTCCGTCTTTCATTTCTCGGCTCACACTTTGTCAATTCTTAGAGGCACTTTCTTTTTATTGGGGACTAAAGAGACTTAGCACCACTCTTTCTTGATCATTTCATTCTTTTTCTCCCTTTTTGATATCTCCATGTTTGGGATCATTACCTCTTTTTGAATCCATTCAGCCCTTCCACTTATTCACTTTTTGCATTTTTCTTTTTGTTCTTTTCTTTTCTTGCCTTCTCTTCTCATAGAGATCATTTCTTTTCTCTTTTCCTGCCTTGATACCTTTTTCAAGTTCCTCATCTCTCCCTCAAACTTACGTTTTAAGCCATTTATTTCACAAGAGTGTTAAGGAAAGCTCAGGTGCCAAGAGAGGGTCACGACAAAATGGGTAAAGTCTTTTAACATTGTTGTCAAATGAGAAAGGCTAGAGGCTTAAAGGGGTTGACTAGGGATAATGACATTGGTTGGCAATAGAAAACTCAAATGGGCCAAGGAGAGCCTACAATCACTTCTCAAACCAAGCAAACTTAGGATTTCGCCTTGAAACACATTCGGGGAAAGTTCTAGACGCTTCGCACGGATACTTGGACTAGTAATAATTCATCTCACCCCCCACGCCGGGTTGTAAAAGAGGACAACGTCGAGGCCGAACAATGACCACATTCAAGTTTAAAGATCACTATGGTCCAATTTTAAATCACTCGATGATTGCCAAAGTCAACACAAGAGTCACAAAGTCACTAACTAGAGCTATTTCTTTCAAAAACCTTGTTTCTAACCATAAGCACGTAGTTAAGTGTGTTGTTGCCAATTGAAGCATGGTTGAGTATTCGAGCATGACTTAATTAGGTCTTTTTATTCATTACTACTACTATTATTACCAAAACACAAAAATGGACTCATTCCCTTAAGAATGTTGTCACGCCATCCATCGTTGAGACAACTCACCTGGTGTCACGACCCAAGCCGGAGGGCCGCGACTGGCACCCGGACCCTACTTGCCGAGTGCCGACGTACCTGTCATCACACTTCTTTTATTGTTTATAGGGACCGACGAGGCTAGTATAAATAGCAAACAATAATCATAATCATGCTTGAACTTCCCGATAATGACATGTGCATACATATATAATATGGCCAACAAGGCTGCAATGCAAAAACTATACAACAAAATACATTTGCCGACAAGGCAATCTCACTATACATAAATCAACCCCTTGTCTATAAGCCTCTACAAGAAGACAAGTAATGCAACCTAGGTTCGAACAGGGCTCCGACATGCCCATAATGCCTATAACAAAATGCATACCAAGACCACAGCAAGTCCGAAGAATGGATCTCGCCAATATCCGCTGAATTAGGCAGCCTACTGTGGTGGGGAAGCCTCATCTATATGTCTATCCGAACCTGCAGCACGACATGCAGCATCCATAAGAAAAAGGGACATCAGTACGAATAAGGTACTGAGTATGTAAGATAGGAAAAACATGACATAAGAACAATAAGGTAGAGTAAAATAGATAATGCATGCTGGACTCATAGGAATCACACTTTCTGAACCTTTCAAAAATGACGTATGGTCGAAGGAACAACACACATCAATCCTCTCATAAGAGGGGGAAACAATATAAGCACTCCTAGCTTCTAAGAGTAGAGCATCTTTGGGGGCTTGTTCATTGCAGTGTGTATAATCAGAGTCGTGCAAAGAAAGAAAAGGACAGTCTCACATACCTTGTACACTCTGCACCGATTTCAAGCTATGCAGCTGTCATACTCCTTAGTCTACAATAAAAGAAACGATTCTATCGTTATCCTCTAAGCGTTATAGTTATTATTAACCACAATCCAAAATTTATATGGTGTTTCTCCACACCCTTCCTCCTCCAAAGCTCCACAAAAATAATAGTAAGACATGCAGTCCAACAGCAACCCAAAACAACCACAACCCAGTCCACTACCGGTAAATGACTTGAACCCATGGCTTCCGATCACCGTCTCGTGGGTTCTTACATGCATAGAACGAATTATCAAGAATTCCCAGGAGAAAGGATGTATGAAGGAGAGCAGCAACTTACCTTGCATGTTGGATAACTCAGCCCTCTTACTTGGTTCCTCAATCTCTATGTTTTACTCCCAATTAGGGCTTGAAAGAGAGGGAAAATCAGTTAGGGCCTTTCTTTAATGCTTCAATCTCTAGATTTCTTTCCCCAATTAGAACTTGAAAGAGAGAGAAATTGATTAGGGCTTGTGTGGGATTCTTTGAGAAGGGGGATGCAGGGGTTCTATCTCGTTTGGTTTTTAAGGTTTTAAGTAAGGGTGAAATATCTGGGTTATAAACCTTTAAAAGGTCGGCAAATAAGTGACGCACGTGTCTGACGCCTACACGTCTGCGATCACATTTACGTCGCAGAACCAACATACGGTTCGCATTCTGGATGCGAATCTCAACCCAGAAATCTGTCTCATTCTGCGACATAGGAGGTCTGATTTGCGGTCCGCATTTTGGAAATGCGATCGCATATTGACCGCATTCCTATCGTAAATTTCTGCCCAGAAATCTATTTCAGTCTGCGATGCATTAAGTGCAATATGCGGTTCGCATTTTAGAAATGCGACCGCATATATGACCACATTTCTGGCATTGATCTTTGTCCAGAAATCTATCTTGGTCTGCGATTTTAGTGTTAGATATGCGGCTCGCATGTGGGCTTTGCGGTAGCATACCCAGCTTTGCAACGCCTTTTTGCTCTTTTCTTGACTTTTGAACTCTTTTCCGGTTCTTAGGCCCTTATACGTAGACTATCTTACGGCGCAATCTAACGTACGAAATTATGGGTTGTAACACTCTCCCCCCCTTAAGAACATTCGTCCTCGAATGTAAGGGTCTACGGGGATTTTACTCATTGTGGATTTTGGCCTAGTTTCCCTCATCAATAGAGGATGAACTTGCGAGCATTTAACTCAACGTACAGTCCTACAAGAGTATGCAAACTTATGGACATGTACATTATCTGCATATTACCATTTTGTATTAAGAAAGAGTATTCTCAAGTTATTGCTTACCTCGTAAAGACGTTTCTCCCTTTAATGCGTCCTGCATTCTCCCGGCACCCTCATTATCTCCATTTTGGAACAGGTAGGGTATCTAGACTTCATCTCCTCCTCTGCTTCCCATGTCATTTCTTCAGTATGTTTGTTCCTCCAGAATACCTTAACGGAAGCTACATCCTTTGTTCTTAGCTTGCGGACTTGTCGGTCTAGTATAGCCAGTGATACTTCTTCATATGATAGATCCTCTGTAATTTGTACATCTTTGATAGGGACGACTTGAGAAGGGTCTCCAATACATTTCCTCAATATAGATACATGGAATACAGGATGGACAAGTTCCAATTCGGATGGCAATTCTAACTCATAAGCCACACGCCCAATTCGTCGAAGAATTTTATACGGACCGATATACCTTGGACTCAGCTTACCTTTCTTCCCAAAACACATGACACCCTTCATTGGTGAGATCCTCATGAACACCCAATCACCAACCTCAAACTCCAGATCACAACGTCGAACGTCAGAATAGGACTTTTGCCTGCTTTGTGCCGTCTTCAATCGTTCCTGTAACACCTTCACCTTCTCGATGGCTTGGTGGATCAAATCTGGCCCATATAACTCAGTTTCACCGACTTCGAACCATCCAACTGGTGATCTACATTTCCTCCCATATAGTGCCTCGTATAGGGCCATCTTAATACTGGAATGGTAGCTGTTATTGTAGGCAAATTCTATGGGTGGAAGATGGTCATCCCAATTTCCCTTGAAATATAGAACACATGCTCGTAGCATATCTTCTAGTGTCTGAATGGTACGTTCAGCCTGTCCGTCAATCTGCGGATGAAATGCTGTGCTGAGATTCACTTGTGTGCCCAAACCCTTCTGAAAAGATCTCTAAAATTTCGCCGTAAATTGAGCTCCTAGGTCTGATATAATAGACACCGGCACACCATGAAGTCTAACAATCTCCCTAATATACAGCTTCGCATAGTCTTCAGCTGTGTAGGTTGTCTTAACTGGCAGAAAATGGGCACATTTTGTAAGTCGGTCAACTATCACCCAGATGGAGTCAAACTTATGATGAGAGCGAGGTAATCCAATAATGAAGTCCATATTAATCACCTCTCATTTCCAGGTTGGAATTTCTATACTCTGAAGCAATCTACCGGGTTTCTGATGTTCTATCTTTACTTGTTGACAATTGGGACATTGGGCTACAAATTCTGCAATAGACTTTTTCATGCTATCCCACCAATTATGCTTTTTGACATCATGATACATCTTCATCGAGCCAGGATGGATGGAATATCGGGATTGATGAATCTCATTCATAATCTTCTCTCGCAACCCTGCCACATTAGGCACACATAGTCAGCCCTGGTATCTCAGTGTTCCATCCCCTCCGGTCTCAAAAGCTGAAATTTTACCCTGCTGAATGCCCTCTCTCAATCGTACCAAGGTGGAATCTTCATATTGCCGTGCTTTTACCTCGGCTACCAGAGATGATTCTGATGTATTATGTACCATAACACCTCCGTCCTCAGAGTCTAATAATTTGATTCTCATATTGGCTAGCTGATGAAGCTCTTTAGTCAATCCCCATTTACCTGCTTCAATGTGCACTAAGCTTCCCATTGACTTACGGCTGAGAGCGTCTGCCACAACATTGTCTTTACCGGGATGATACAATATCTCGACGTCGTAGTCTTTCAGTAATTCGAGCCAGCGTCACTGTCTCAAATTCAACTCTTTCTGACTGAAGATGTATTGCAAACTCTTGTGATATGTGTAGATAACAACATGGACGTCGTATAAGTAGTGCCGCCATATCTTCAAAGCATATATTACTGCAGCCAATTCCAAATCATGGGTTGGGTAATTCTTTTCATGCTTCTTCAATTGTCTTGACGCATAAGCAATCACCTTCCCATGTTGCATCAATACGCACCCCAAACCTACACCCGAAACATCACAATATACCACATACCCTTCTGTTCCCTCTGGAAGAGTAAGCACTAGCGTGGAGATCAACCGATTCTTTAGCTCCCGGAAGCTACGTTCACGAGCGTCGGACTATTGGAACTTGGTAGCTTTCTGTGTTAACTTATTCAATGGTGCTGATATAGAGGAAAACCCTTCTACAAACCTCCTGTAATATCCTGCTAGCCCTAGAAAGTTGCGGACTTCTGACGGTGCTGTGGGTCTTGGCCAACTCTTCACTGCATCGATCTTCTGAGTGTCGACACTAATACCCTTGTCAGATATCACATGGCCTAGGAATGCTACTGAGTTCATCCAGAATTCACATTTGGAGAGCTTCGCATATAACTTGCGATCCTGAAGGGTCTGTAATACTATCCGCAAGTGGCCCGTATGTTCTGTCTATGAACGGGAATACACTAGAATGTCATCAATGAATACAATCACGAACACATCCAGATAAGGCCTGAATACGGTATTCATGAGATCCATAAAAGCTGCCAGGGCATTTGTTAACCCGAACGACATCACCAAGAATTCGAAATGCCCATATCTCGTCCGAAAGGCTGTTTTTGGAATATCCTTCTCCTTGACCCTCACCTGGAAATACCCTGAACGTAGGTCAATCTTGAAAAAAAACTTGGCACCCTGAAGTTGGTCGAACAGGTCGTCAATCCTTGGAAGTGGATATTTATTCTTTATGATAACCTTATTCAACTGTCGATAATCGATACACATCCTCAACGACCCGTCTTTCTTCCACACAAACAAGGCTGGCGCACCCCAAGGTGAAGTGCTAGGCCTAATGAAGCCCTTATCTAGCAAGTCCTTCAACTACACTTTCAACTCTCGCAACTCTGCCGGGGCCATTCTGTATGGAGGGATAGAAATCGGGTGAGTGTCATGCAACACATCAATGTTAAACTCAATCTCCCTTTCAGGAGGAGGACCTGGGAGTTCATCTGGAAATTCATTGACTACGGGAATTAATTGTAAAGTGGGTGGTTTCACCTATGCATCCATAACGCGAACGAGATGATAAATGTACCCCTTTGAGATCATCTTCCTTGCCTTAAGATAGGAAATAAACCTACCTTTTGGCGAAACAATATTCCCCTTATTCAATGATGGGTTCACTAGGAAATTGAAATTTAACCATCTTCATACGACAATCGACATTTGCATAGCATGAGGCCAACCAGTCCATTCCCATTATCACGTCGAAATCAACCATTGCTAACTCAAATAAATTCGCCGAAATTTGACGACTACAAATTGTCACGGTGCAACCTCTATATACCCTCCTAACAACCACAGAATCTCCTATTGGAGTAGATACCGCAAATGGTTTACTTATTAATTCAGGTTCGACGCCGAACTTATCAGCCACAAGGGGTGTAACATATGATAATGTAGATCCCAGATCAATCAATGCATATACATCATAAGAAAATACAGACAGTATACCTGTAACAACATCCGGGGATGACTCGAGATCTTGTCGACCTGCTAGAGCATAAATTTGAATTTGAGTACCACTCGGACTCGGCACTACGCCTCTACCCCTACCATGACCTATCGACTGCTGGAAACCCCGTGCTAGAGGTCGGACTGATGAGGAAGAACCAGACGCAGACCCAGTCGGCTGAACCATACCATCACTTCCTCTATTAGGGCAATCCCGCCTTATATGGCCAGGCTGTCCACAAGAATAGCATACATCGGAACCTCGACGACATAGTCCAAAATGAGCCTAGCCGCACTGATCACAACGTGGTGTTAGGGGCCTCGTCTGACTAGTATCCCTGTGATGTTGCGAGCCTGATGCCCGCGAACTCTGACCTGGACCCGAATAGGTAAGTCGATCATATCGAGGTCTCTGAAATTGTGGAGGGGCACTAGCTACAGGTGGCGCCGAACTCCTCGAAGACTGGGGCTTGACACTACTTCTGAAGTCACCAGAATACCCTGCAAATCTCGTCCTCTTATGTTGGCTCCTATCCTGCTCCCTATCTGCCCTCTGCTGGCACTTACGATCCTCTAGGGTCTGGGCATAAGCCTGAATACGGGAAATATCCATGCCCTCTATCAAGGAGGTTGTCATGCACTCATTTATCAGATGGGGTCCCAATCCGTTCACGAACAAATGAACCTTGTCACTCATCTCAGCCACCATATGGGGAGCATACCTTGCTAAAGAATCAAACTGCATATTGTACTCTCGCACTCTTATGTTACCTTGTCTAAGGTTCAAGAATTTATCAGCTCTGGCTCGTCGTACCTCAACTGGCAGGTAGTGACGAAGAAATGTCTCAAAAAATTCCTTCCACACAGGTGGGGAAGCATTCGGACCCCTGGATCTTTCCCAACTATCATACCAGAAAACTGCTAAATCCTGTAACCGATAAGAAGCCAACTCTACTGCCTCCGTATCACTAGCATGCATAACTCGCAGTGTGCGATGAATCTGATCAATAAAAGTCTGCGGGTCCTCCTTGGGGTCTGACTCAGTGAACACTGGAGGATCTAGATTAATAAAATCATGAACTCTGGCACTAGCCGGTCTATCAGCAGCACCGGCATTCTGCCTCTGAGTCTGAGAAGCTACCAAGCTAGTCAACAACTGTACCGCAGTCTGCAAGTCCTGGTCTGTAGTACCAGATAGAGGAACTGGAGATGCTGGGTGGCTTCTAATGTCCTCTGGGGAAGGCGGAGTAGATGAGGTCCGAGACGGCATCTCACTCTGAGGCTCACTTTGACCTTCTCTAGCTTGGGGCACCTGACTGGTACCCTCCCCCGCATCTGTACCAAGTCGTCTACTAGTTGTTTGCTTCCTAGTCGAAGGCATCGCTGTAGGAAAATAAGGCGAATGTTAGGGACGAACACTTACGACTCAACTCTACGCACGATCCAGATTTAGGAAGAAAGTAACAACCCTAAATGTCAGGCAGCCTCAAGATTATAAATGCGGCGGGCTACACATCCATAATCAAGACTCTACTAGACACGGCTCATAGACAATTCCTAGGATAGACCTGCTCTGATACCAAGTTTGTCACAACCCAAGCCGGAGGGCCGCGACTGGCACCCGGACCTAACTTGCCGAGTGCCGACGTACCTGTCATCACACTTCTCTTATTGTCTATAGGGACCGATGAGGCTAGTATAAATAGCAAACAATAATCATAATCATGCTTGAACTTCCCGATTATGACATGTGCATACATATATAATATGGCCAACAAGGCTGCAATGCAAAAATTATACAACAAAATACATTTGCCGACAAGGCAATCTCACTATACATAAATCAACCCCTTGTCTATAAGCCTCTACAAGAAGACAAGTAATGCAACCTAGGTTCGAACAGGGCTCCGACATGCCCATAATGCCTATAACAAAATGCATACCAAGACCACAGCAAGTCCGAAGAATGGATCTCGCCAATATCCGCTGAATTAGGCAGCCTACTGTGGTGGGGGAGCCTTGTCTATATGTCTATCCGCACCTGCAGCATGACATGCAGCGTCCACAAGAAAAAGGGACATCAATACAAATAAGGTACTGAGTATGTAAGACAGGAAAAACATGACATAAGAACAATAATATGTGTCGAGATAAGAAGCATACAACTTGTACCATCTGAGTGCCTCTAAGGGCGACTAACCATGAAATGCCTGATGTGCATATGCATATACTTATATCCTTTGTAAAATCATAATATACATACATACATACATATATATATGCCTTCGTGGACCTCATCATCATCATATAGATACGCCTCTGTGGGCCTCATCATCATCATACCCAACTGAACAGTGGTTGCATAATAGGTGTCGTACCCGGCCGACTATAGCACGGCTCGATAGAGTAAAATAGCTGTCGACTATAGTGCGACTAAATAGAGTAAAACATATACATATGTATAGTTGCACAATAGGTGCCATACCCGGCCGACTATAAAGCGGCTCGGTAGAGTAAAATAGATAATGCATGCTGGACTCATAGGAATCACACTTTCTGAACCTTTCAAAAATAACGTATGGTCGAAGGAACAACACACATCAATCCTCTCATAAGAGGGGGAAACAATATAAGCACTCCTAGCTTCTAAGAGTAGAGCATCTTTGGGGGCTCGTTCATTGCAGTGTGTATAATCAGAGTCGTGCAAAGAAGGAAAGGGACAGTCTCACATACATTGTACACTCTGCACTGATTTCAAGCTATGTAGCTGTCATACTCCTTAGTCTACAATAAAAGAAACGATGCTATCGTTATCCTCTAAGCGTTATAGTTATTATTAACCACAATCCTAAATTTATATGGTGTTTCTCCACACCCTTCCTCCTCCAAAGCTCCACAAAAATAATAGTAAGACATGCAGTCTAATAGCAACCCAAAACAACCACAACCCATTCCACTACCGGTAAATGACTTGAACCCATGGCTTCCGATCACCGTCCCGTGGGTTCTTACATGCATAGAATGAATTATCAAGAATTCCCAGGAGAAAGAATGTATGAAGGAGAGCAGTAACTTACCTTGCATGTTGGATAACTCAGCCTTCTTCCTTGGTTCCTCAATCTCTAGGTTTTACTCCCAATTAGGGCTTGAAAGAGAGGGACAATCGGTTAGGGCCTTTCCTTAGTGCTTCAATCTCTAGATTTCTTTCCCCAATTAGAACTTGAAAGAGAGGAAAATTGATTAGGGCTTGTGTGGGATTATTTGAGAAGGGGGTTGCAGGGGTTCTATCTCGTTTGGTTTTTAAGGTTTGAAGTAAGGGTGAAATATCTGGGTTATAAACCTTTAAAAGGTCGGCAAATAAGTGACGCACGTGTCTGACGCCTACACGTCTGCGATCGCATTTACGTCGCAGAACCAACATACGGTTCGCATTCTGGATGCGAATCTCAACCCAGAAATCTGTCTCATTCTACGACATAGGAGGTCTGATTTGCGGTGCGCATTTTGGAAATGCGATCGCATATTGACCGCATTCCTATCGTAGATTTCTGCCCAGAAATCTATTTCAGTCTGCGATGCATTAAGTGCAATATGCGGTTCGCATTTTAGAAATGCGACCGCATATATGACCACATTTCTGGCATTGATCTTTGTCTAGAAATCTATCTTGGTCTGCGATTTCAGTGTTAGATATGCGGCTCGCATGTGGGCTTTGCGGTAGCATACCCATCTTTGCAACGCCTTTTTGCTCTTTTCTTGACTTTTGAACTCTTTTCCGGTTCTTAGGCCCTTATATGTAGACTATCTTATGGCGCAATCTAACGTACGAAATTATGGGTTGTAACACCTGGTTTACACTAAAACTACCTTTGGAAAGAACCGAGACATTAAGAAAATTAAAGGCTTATTATCCACTAAAACATAAAAAGGAACTACTAATCAAAACAAAAGCTAATGCACTACTAAAATATAAAAAGAAGCTAGTAAGCGAAAACAAAGATAAAAAAATAAATAATGAACAAAACTACCATGGATAAAATGAATGTACATAGTAAGAGTGAGAGAAGATATATACATACAAACAAGAAAAGAGAGAATATCATTAAATTATTACAGACCAAATGTATCAAAGTAACAAATGTTTCATATAAACTCCCCCCCCCCCCCGAATAAAAGTAAGCATTGCCCCCTATGGTTAGCAAAATAAGAGTAAAAGAGGTAAGAGTGAAGAAAACTCCCTAGGGCTCCTTGGACATCTCTGTGTCCCTAGCAATGTTATCCCCTCATGATCAGCCAACGGAATCTCATCATCCTCAACTCTAGGTATGGCTGGGTTGGTGATTGACGCACTGCCTCAGCAGTGTCGGCAGCAAGGTCTGGCTCTTCAGACTGGCCAGCCGGTGCCACCGGTAAAGATGGTGTTGTAGGATCTGCGACGGAATGGTGTGGGTCAAGCAGTATGTCAAATGGGATATTTCTGGCTGTAGCAAGCATGGTCACCTGTCTCCGGAGCTTGTCCACTGACTTCTTGTTGGCTTGGGGCTTTCTCATCTTCTTTACTTCCTTTCCCAGCTCCTCAATCACCGACCCATGATGTATCAAGATGTCCATAATAGTCTTCTGGTTCTCCAGAAATTTCTTCAGTGTCTCCTCAATGTCAGAGGGAAACTGTGATGCCTGTGAGGGGGACTGCGTTGTAACAGTACTGAACAAGTCAGTCAACTTTACAGTGGCTGTCTGCATCCAGTTGTTGAGACTCGCCAATGTCTGGGAGACTCGCAGTATAGATAGTGGATGAGAAGGCACAGGCACTGACTTCAAAGCCGAGGTGGGAGCTGCAGTAGGGGCTGTGGAGGAGGCCGGAGGCATAGCTGCGGCACTGGAAAAAAGCTCAGCTGAAGTGGATGGAACATCAATGGCCTCAGCAGCTACGATAGCTGGCTCATCAGATTGGCCCGTGGTGGTAGGAGGCTGAACTTTCTTCTTCGGATTTTTCACATCCATCAGTGACTAACAAGTAAAAGGCTTCTTCGGCTTCACCTTTGTGTCATAATCTCTCGGCTCTACCCTTGCATCCGTTGAGATATTCTGTAATAGTGTTGGGATACGGGTAGGACGAGTCATCTTGTCGAGTAATCACTAAGATGTTGGCCAACATCACGGCACCCACATTGATAGGGTACCTGGCCATAATAGAAGCAACCAAAACTGCCCGAGGAATCGAAAGGTGATTCTTGTTTTGGCTCGGGTCCAGTATGCAGACAAAGGCTTGCCACCCCTTCGCCTTGAAATTCAGAGTGCTCCGATGGATAGGATCCCCAATGGTAATCCATGGTGGTGGTGGCCCTGGTGCTGCTAGAATCTCCCTAACCAAGGTCGGACTGCGTCTCCTAGTGCACACTTCTCCAAATACTCCTTCGACTCAACATCTTCGAAGCCCAAGTACGTGTTAAGTGTATGCTGATCAACCTCACTTTGGTCACTTTTGTCCCCTTTTTAATATGTGCCACTTTGGCGTAGAATTCATGGACAAGGTACTCTTCGGCATCTACTACACTCTGAGTGAACCACATCCACCCCTTGCGTTCCTTGAACTGCCTCAAAACGGCTGGATTGTACCTCTCTAAATCTTTCAACAGAAACTGTCGCTCAAGTGTTAGTGACCTCGCTGGCCACTATGTACGAAAGCTGGCGAAGGCAGCCAAGCTAACAAATCGGTCCTCCCAAACCTCTTTCTTTTTGGATCTTTCAAGACCGGCAGCTGTAGCATCTCCCCCTCTGCCATCATCAGGGATATCCTAAACTAGTGCATCTTGTGCCTCAGAGACTAGTGTATCCCATGGCTTTGAAGCCTGACTAGCACTCTCCAATTCTTCGAAAGTGCTATGAGATGAGGATGGCTCGTCCCTGAGTTGGTATCTCCCTTGCGGCCTTAACTGCACGGCCAGCTACTCCTGAACAGAGGTTAGTGTCCCTCTGATGCTTCCCTAGACGGGACATATGAGCTCGTCTCGAAGAGATCTGCACCTCTCCCTCTGCCGGCTGTAGCTTTCTTTGTAATTGTCTTTTGCTGGCCAAAGGGTAAAGCACTCTTGCCTCGACCCAGAGAAGGTTCATCTCTTCCATTAGATGTGTCGTCGCGTCCTCTATGTCGAACCATTGTCTGTATCAAGCAATGGCGATTGTTAGTTGCAATTCAATATTCAGACATAGATTAACCATAGGACACAGTGAGGTTACACAGTTAGAACATGCTTGCAGGGAAATGATCTGCGGTCCGCACAATTTTTCTCGCGGTCGCAGATTAAGACTTGCGGGCAGCACAATTTTGTTGTGCCGCCTCAAAAGTGAAGTGTGGTTTGCACAATTTCACTTGCGGCCGCACCTCTGAAACCCAAAAGATGCCAACTTTCTGATGACAAAGAATTGACTGATGCGTGGCCGCAACATGATTTTTGCGGTCCGCAAAATTAAAATGCGGTTGCACATTAGAGTCAAAAAGTATGGACTCTTTGATGATAGTAAATGAGTTTGTTTTGCGGCTGCGACGAGAATTTTGCGGTCCATACATTTTAACTCGTGGCCGAAAAATGAGTTCTTCACTAAGTTTCCCTAAATTCCACATCTCCGGACAACACAAATTCAAGTGCGGCCATGGAATTAGAAAGTTACATACAAGTTAAAAAAAATTCTATCTAGGTTTTGCAATTTTATGCACAATTTGACAAGGCAACATCGTAGAAGCATAAAATATGTTAACCCAGTTCCTGTAGAGCATGTATTAGTTAACCCATTAAAGATTTACCCCCACATGGATACACAATTGAATTCTAATGACAAATGGCCTGAAAAGGACTAAAAATCTACAAATTAAAAGAAAAAGATTAACAAGAAATTGAAGCATACCAGATGAATGAGTGTAATGAGTGACTGATCACAGATGTTTTGTGTGTAGACAGATGAAATCACCAAGAAATTTTTAACAGGGGAATATTTTTATGCTCAGAGAGTGAAAAACGTACCAAATACCTCTATTCCTCTATTTATACTTTTTGTTTACTAAGGGAAAGAAGAGCGAGTGCGGCTGCATGTGCGGTCCGCACTCTGTTACCTGGTAAGCATCTCATCTGCGGTCCGCACAATTTTGTGTGCGGCCGCAGATTTCATATGCGGTCGCACATCGACCTTTTCTCTGACAAACTAAACTTTAGAGAGTTGGTATTTTCACCCTCTCATTTGTGTGGTCTGCAAGCTAATCGCGCGGCCGCAATGTTCTTTTGCTGCAGCAACAAAAAATATGTGGTCCGCACAAATTAACTGCGGTCCACAATTCTTGCAACACTTCGCCAGATTTCTATCCACAATTCCTGTAAGTCACACTCACCTCTATACCACACTTCAAATCAAGCTAGAATAAAAATAACACCTAACTACAAAAGGAAAATGAAAAGAAACATAGGTTGCTTCCCAAAAAGCGCCTGATTTAACGTCGTGGCACGACGCAGAATGCCATCAATTGAAATAAATGACCTCCACGACGTGGCTATCTCCAATTTTTTCCAAGTAGTGCTTCACCCGATGACCATTGACTCGTAATACTTCATTGTTTTTGTTCTTCAAGTCCAATGCACCAAAAGGTGTCACACCCACAATTTCAAAAGAATCACTCCATTTAGACTTTAGCTTCCCAGGAAACATCCTCAACCTTGAGTTAAATAACAATACAAGATCGCGCACCTTGAACTCTTTGTTCCGAATATATTTGTCATGAATTCATCTTTTCTTTGTACAAGGACGAACTTGCATACGCGTGGTACCGGAACTCATGGCCTTGTGTTCTAGTTCCAACGGAAGATGACAAGCTTTTCCGACCACCAACCGGTATTGAGACATTCTGATAGTTGTTTTGTAAGCCGTCCGATAAGCTCATAGTGCATCATCAAGCTTCTTGGACCAATCCGTCCGATTAGCATTCATTGTTTTGGACAAGATACTCTTTATTTCCTAATTGGAGACTTCCACTTGCCCACTAGCTTGTGGGTGATAAGGGGTCATGACTTTGTGAGTAACACCATACTTGCTAAGCAAAGTGTTGAAAGCCTTGTTGCAAAAATGTGACCCCCCATCGCTTATAATAGCACGTGGGGTACCAAACCTAGTGAAAATATTCCTCTTCAAGAAAGCCACCACACTTCTCGCCTCATTATTGGGTAAAGCAAAGGCTTCAACCCATTTGGACACATAATCAACCGCGACCAAGATGTAGGTGTTTCCACAAGAACTCACAAAAAGGCCCATGAAGTCAATACCCCACATATCGAAAATATCAATCTCCAAAATGGTTGTGAGAAGCATTTCATTCTTCTTTGATATTTCACCGGCCCGTTGACATTCATCACATCTTTTCACTAGCTCACCTACATCCTTGAAAAGTGTGGGCCAATAGAAGCCGTAACTAAGCACTTTTTGGCGGCCGTTCTTGCTCCACCATGATGACCGCCATATGGCGAAGAATGACAAGCCCTAAGAATTTCACCTTGCTCTTCTTCTGGTACACATCTTCTAATCACCCCATCCATACAAATTCGGAAAAGTTATGGTTCATCCCAATAATAATCTTGACAATCCCGTTTGAGCTTCTTTCTTTGGTTTGAAGAGAACTCATCTGGAATGATTCCACACACAAGCAAATTTGCTAGATCTGCGAACCATGGCACCTCTTTCATTTAAATAGCCAAGAGTTGCTCATCGGGGAAGGAGTCATTGATTTTAAGGCCATCATGCGGCCTCCCCTCCTCCTCCAAACAAGACAAGTGGTCCGCCACTTGGTTCTCACTCCCTTTTCTATCTTGGATGTCAATATCAAACTCTTGCAACAAAAGCACCCATATCATCAATCGAGCCTTGGAGTCCTTCTTGCTCATAAGATACGAAAGTGCCGCATGATTCGTGTGGACAATGACTTTTGCACCCATCAAGACGGGCGAAACTTCTCAATTGCAAACACAATGGGCAAGGAGCTGTTTCTCCGTAACGGTATAGTTGACTTGAGCACTACTCATGGTCTTACTAGCATAGTAGACCAAATGAAAATTTTTGTTGATGTGTTTCCCCAAAAAAGCCCCAACTACTACGTCACTTGCATCACACATGAGTTCAAAAGGGACACTCTAATTTGGAGTGGTGATGATGGAAGTAGTTGTCAACTTGAACTTCAACAATTCAAAATCCTTCATGCAATCATCATTGAATTTGAACTTAGCATCCTTCTCAAGAAGCTTGCACAACGGGTTTACCAACTTAAGAGAAATCTTTGATGAAACGCCGGTAAAAGCACGCATGGTCTAAGAAGCTCCTCAAACCCTTTACCGAAGTTGGAGGTGGAAGTTAGAAATAACCTTAATTTTTGCCCTGTCAACTTCAGTTCCATGCTTTGAGATTTGGTGGCCAAGGACAATGCCTTCCTCGTCCATGAAATGGTATTTCTCCCAATTACGCACTAAATTTGTTTCCTCACATCTAGCCAACACTTTATCCAAATTTGCAAGACAATCATCAAAAGAATCCCCAACCACCGAGAAGTCATCCATGAAAACTTCAAGGTACTCCTCCACCATATCCGTGAAGATAGCCACCATACACCTTTGAAAAGTCGTCGGTGCATTGTACAAACCAAATGGCATCCGCTTAAAGGCGAAAGTACCAGAGGGAAATGTAAAGGTTGTTTTCTCTTGATCTTCCGGAGCAATAAGAATTTGGTTGTAGCCTGAATACCCATCAAGAAAACAAAAGAAATCACGGTCGGCCAATGTATCAAGCATTTGGTCTAAGAAAGGAAGTGGAAAGTGATCCTTCCTTGTGACTTTGTTGAGCTTGCGATAATCCATTCACACCCTCCATCCAGTCACTGTTCTTGTAGGAATCAACTCATTCTTGTCATTAGTGACCACCGTCATGCCCCTTTCTTTGGGACACATTGAACCGGAGAAGTCCGCGAACTATCAAAGATAGGGTAAACCACGAACTATCGGACACATTGAGTCTCCTTTTATGTTCAATAGATGGTTTGACGTCATCCTCCAACTTGATCTTATACATGCAAAAGGTGGGTCTTATCCCCCGAATATCTGCCAATGTCCACCTAATAGCCTTCTTCCTCTTTTGTAACACCGCCAATGTGGAATCTACCTGCAGGTTAGTCAAACAAGAGGAAAGAATAACCGGTAAAGTAGAACAAGGAACAAGAAATTCATATCGAAGATGTGGAGGAAATGGCTTCAACTCCAAGGTGGGAGGCTCTTCAATAGAAGGCTTTGTAGGAGGAGTTGTCCTATTTTCAAGATCCAAAGATAATTTCCGGAGTGCATAGTTGTACGACCCTAATCCTTGGAAAGAGTTCACACATTCCATAAATTCATCCATCTCGTCATCATCAAAGTTGAGCAAGACGGCCTCCAAAATATCACCAACATTGATTGTGGCACTTGTATCATCAATAATAACATCGGTCATAAAGTCCACAAACGAACACACCTCAGTGCTATTTGGTTGCCCATGGACTTGCACACATGGAATACCACTTTTTCATCACCAACCCGGAAGAGCTCTCCGGCTTCAACATCACCAAGAGCCTTCCCCGTATCAAGGAAAGGTCTTCCAAGAATAATCAGCACTTCATCATCAACCTCATAATCTATAATGAGAAAGTCCGCCGAAAAAATAAATTTATCAACACGGACAAAGACACCTTCAATCACTCTTAAAGGCGTCTTCATAGTACGATCGGCATTTGCAATCTCATAGAGGTGGATCTTGGTTTCCCAATCCCCAAAGTTTTGAAAATTGAATAGAGCATCAAATTGATACTTGCCCTAAGATCACAAAGAGCTTTAACAAACTCGACACTTCCAATTATACAAGGAATCATGAAAGCACTGGGATCCTCCAACTTAGGAGCCATTGAATGCACAATTGCACTCACTTGTTGAGTGACTTTGATAGTTTCAAAATTCATTGACCACTTCTTTGTCACGAGATCCTTCATAAACTTGGCATAATCATGCATTTGTTCTAAAGCTTCAACTAATGGCACATTGATTGAGAGACTCATCATCATTTGAATGACCTTCTTGAATTGATTCTCACCATTTTGCCTAGCAAGTCTTTGAAGGTATGGAGGTGGAGGCTTAGACAATGGTGCCTTAGCCTTTTCCGCTACCAGCTCCTCCGGTATGTCAATAAGGTAATCCTTAGATGGGTTCACGTCCTCTTGAGTCTCTTCCACACTATCATCAATATCAAATCGAACTTCATCATTAGGTTGCACCACATTGTTCCGGATATCATCTTCTTGTACCATTTTCTCATCATCCACAAGTTGACTTTGACTTGAGGTAGGTGCATTCCTACCTGTTCAAGTTGGGCATCCGAATTGGTATTCTCTTCCATCATTATTTGAACATATTTTCAATACATCCCACCTCGTTGTTTGGAGAACTTGAACCATGGGAAGGATAAGGAGGTGGTTTGCTCGATTGTTGATACATCGGGGGCCTTTGAAAATCTGACCCCCGGTTACGTTGATTGTGGTTCCATCCACCTTAATTGTTAATCCCCCCCCCCAAATTTCCTTGATTATTTTCACTCCAATTTCCTTGATTGTTGTTGTTATGCCAATTTCCTTGATTGTTGTTTCTGCTACAATTGCCTTGATTATTAGAATTCCGATTGCCTTGATTGTTTTGAGGTCGCCATTGTTGTTGGTTTGGACCTTGAAAATTATTTCTTTTCCCTTGAAAGTTGTTCACATATTGCACTTCCTCCTCTTTGTTCATTATAGGAATCATCTTGCTCAAAACCACTATCTTCTTGCACATACTCTTCCACTCAATTTTGCACTTGTGGACCCTTGGTCATCCTCTTGTTCATCATCATGTTCACTCCCTCCATGGCATTGACTTGCTTGGGATTTTGCACTTGATTTAGTTTGGCCTTTTCTAGTTGCGTCATGGTGGTTATCAACTCGGCAATGGCTTGCCCATGGTCTTGCGACTTTTTGTAAGGTGGATCATGTTTGAGTCACCTTGTGGAACATTGGCCCGGGATTGCCAAGCTGATGACATTTTCGCCATCTCATCCAAAATCTCACACGCCTCCGTATAAGGCGTAGTCATGAAGTTCCCACCGGCAAGTTGATTCACTACACATTGGTTGGTTATGTTAATCCCATGATAGAAAGTTTGTTAAATCATGTTCTCCGTCATATCGTTGTTGAGACATTCCTTAACCATTGTTCTATAACGTTCCCATATCTCGTGTAATGGTACATTCTACTCTTGCTTGAATGCCAAAATCTCATCTTGAAGTGTAACCATGTGCCCCGGAGAGAATAACTTAGAAATAAACTTTTCCGCCAACTCATCCCAAGTGTGAATCGAATGATTCAGCAAATGTACCAACCAATCTAAAGCTTTCCCCTGTAGAGAGAAGGGAAAAATCCTTAGCCTCAATGCATCCTCGGAGACATTTATTTTTTTTCTCCCCCAACAAGTATCCACAAACCCCTTCAAATGTTTGTACGCATTTTGAGTTGGAGCACCGGTGAAGAAACCCAGTTGCTCAAGTAAAGTGAGCATCACATTGGTTATTTGAAAGTTTCCCACCCTAATATGGGGAGGGACTATTGCACTTCCATATCCTTCATTGGGTAATATCCCGTGTGGAGCCGCTCGTGGTGGAGGTGGCGGTAGAGCCGGGACATTGTCCTGAGGCATTCGGCCTCTCTATTGGCTTGAGGTTCAAGAGGAACCTCATCAACTTGCTCATCCTCGACGTCCACATCCCTCGAAGGCAAATGTTCGAGCTCATTGTTCGCCATGGTTGTACCTATGACTTCTCACATAAGTTAGTAACACGGAAGGAAAAGAAGATATTCAAAAAACACACCCAAATACATAGCTAACACCGTTTTAACTCCTCGTCAACGGTGCCAAAAATTGATGATGTCCACAACATACCTCAATAAGAGATATGATACGGTCGTATGCAATAATAATTACCCGACTATGAGTCGGGGTCGAATCCACTGAGTTATGAGGGGCGTTTGGAGTATATATTTGAAACAAGTAAATGGGTTATCTAAGATTGCACTTCCACAACAAAGTTTTGTTTTCTACTTCTACTGTTACTCTAATAAATGCAAGCTAAAGAGAATACATTAGAAATAAATATTTTGAGGTTTTTCCAAATGGGTTAAAGGCCTAAGGTTGTGACCATAACCTAAGTGTTTGCCTAATGAGATAAAGATGTTAACACTTGTTTTGTTGATTGGGGTGTATTATAGCCTCAACTCTATATTACCCACTCAATACCTCTCGGTCAGAGAGTAATTTTGCCCTATTTGGCTTTCTCAAGTCCAAATGGGAATCAAACAAAATAGTTGATATGGGCTCAAGTCGGGTTCTTACTATCTCTAGTTTGAACCATTTAATTAGGATAATCAATCTCTCAATTAACCCAATTCCTTGTTAGCCAAGTTATCCTAGACTAAGTCTCTCTTTCTCAAGTAGAGACTAACCCGAATAGGCATGAATCAGTGTTTGCAACCATTAATTCTAAAATTGAAGCATGAACTAAGCTAAATAATCAATACCCAATCATAAACAAGCATTAAATTAATCACCCATAAGATTTACACACTAGGGTTGGGTCATAACCCTAGTGAAAATCTAGCTACTCATGATGGGTATTGAAGAGAATGAAGAAGAAAAGCTAATTAAACCCATAATGAAAGATTAAAATGATAAAATCTAATGTTAATACACCAAAATAATGTAAAACTTCCTAAAGTAGTAAAAAGAAATGCTACAGCAGCTTTTAATGTTCAAACTTGACCTAATTTTGTGAAACTCGTCTATTTATACAGGGCCAAAAGTCACGGAAAAAAATACCCCGCGGGAGGTTCTTCGGCCGCACAATTTCATGTGTGGTCCGCAGATTTCTTCAGCTGGCATGAAGGAGGTTTCTGCGGCCATACCTTTCTGGACTGCGGCCACACAATTCTTGTGTGGTCCGCACTTCACAAAGGTTTTAGGACTTGGTCTTCTTGCATATTCTCGAACTTTGCATCTTTGTTATAAAAGCCTGGTTCTACAGCCGCATAATTCATGTGTGGTCTGCACATTGCTGAAAGTTCTGTTGAATTTTGCTTCTTGGTTTGCGGCCAGAGATAGAATTTCGCGGTCCGCAACTTCTTCTGTGGCCTCAGAATTCCTTCTGCAGACCGCACATTTGTGCTTCTGCGCCCTTTATTGCCTTGTGCTTCGGAACACTCTTTTTTGAGTTAGATTTCATCTTGATAGATCAAACTTCTAGCATTCTTTCAATTTGCAGAATTTCATTAGTTTCGAGAACACAATTCAATACTTTTAGACTAAAACAAGAGCTAAAAGGTGCTAATAAGCAATCAAAATCACCACTTATCAGTCGACAGCCAACGTTAAAGAGGCTTAGCTCGAGTAGAGGATCAGCGAGCTGGAGAGAGAGAAAGTCGAGCTGCATGAGCGAATTTTTGCTGCGGAGCGCGAGAAGGCTAGACAGCTCGAACGGCCCTCCATTTCCCATGCCTTTGAGTTTCCAGCCGTTCCACGAGAGTAGTATGAGGAGTGGATCCTTGCTGAGGCTTGAGTGGAGGTAGTTCAAGAGTTGGGCCAGAAGGGATTCATTTACAAAACAACAATGGATGAAGCTCGAGTTAAAGCTCGTGAAGCTCAGCTAGTCTGTGGTTACGACCCTGACACACTTCAGCCTGATTTAGAGGACAATGATGAAGGAGGGCTCCTCGAGCTTGAACACGGCTCTTGGTGCGACTCTGCTTATATCCGAGGTGAGGGTAAAGAGGGTGGTGGAGATCAAGGTGATAACGGTAATTAGACGTTCTGCCCTTTTTGTTTTTCTTTTTGTATTTTTCCTTCTTCTCTTTTTTGTTAGTGTCTTCTTGTGCCTTTGTAACGACTCTTATCTAAATATAATTAGCTTTTGTTTTATACGCACCTTTCTTATCTTGGCATATTTTTTGCTTATGTGGTTGTGTACTTTGCATCTGCACTTCTTCCCTTTGCTGTTTCCCTCTAGGTTGCGATGGCCGTGGGGCTGGGAAGTTCTACTCAAGTGGATTGACTGAATGTTTTTTTTGTAGGTGTGGAGTGGCCATGGACCGAGGGATTTTTATTCGAGTTAGTCGAACATACCTCTTAGTGAAGACTTGGACAGGGGCCGAGGAATTTTGTTTGAACTAGTCGAACGTATGTCTTTTTTAGTTAAACGTAGCCAGAGGCCAAAATGTTTCATTCGAGCTGGTCGAATATACCTCTTAATCATGATGTGGCCAAGGGCCGAAGGGTTTTGGTCAAACTGGCTGAATGTACCTCTTAGTTAAGATGTGGCTAGGGGCCGAAGGGTTTTGTTCGAACTGGTGGAATGTCTTATAGTTAAGATATGGCCAAGGGCTGAAGGGTTTTGTTCGAGCTAGTCGATTATACCTTTTAGTTAAGATGTGTCTAAGGGCCGAAGGGTTTTGTTCGAGCTAGTCGAACATACCTCTTCGTTGAGACGTAGCTCGAACAAACCTCATAGTTGAGATGTGGCCAGGGGCCGAAGAGTTTTGTCCGAGCTAGTCGAACATACCTCTTCATTGAGACGTGGCCCGAGGCCGAGGACTTTAACATACCTCTTAGTAGGGAGACTTAGGAGAGAAGTTTCAATAAAAGGGTATCTCGTTCATTTAAACAGCATTGTATTGATCACATTGTTTCACCCTGAGGCATTTTTCTGCCAATCACTCTCCTTCCTTCCCCAAGAGCCAACCATGGCATGGAATTCGATGCATCAATAATTTCATTGCCTTCGGAGAAACTTACAAGTTTAGTGCTGGCTGGCGTACCAGTCCCAATTCCAATCCCAGTATATCTAGTCCCTTCATTATTCGACTCGGAGATTCTTAAGGATTCATGCAATGAAATGTGGCCGTTCTCGTATACCCCATCTCGAATTGTCCCTTCAGTTGCCTTATTGAAAACCTCCTTGAGAAAATCTAGTGGGACAAAACTCAAGTGAGGAAAAAAGAGTAAAACTACGGGGTATTCCTTGTTTTTCAGAATTTGAATTACTTGAGGTGGTTGATGTTCCAATTGTTCGGTAGTAGCTTTCTTTCTAATGTTTACAGTTGGAAAGATCCCTTATCTATTTGGCCTACGATTTTGTAAGGTCTGTCCTAATTGGCTCCTAATTTGCCTTCACGGGGATCTCTTCCCGCTTGGGTCTTGGCGTTGAGCACGTTGTCCCCGACCTTGAGTAGCCCTGCCTTGGACTTTCTGTGGTAGTAGCATTTTTCTTGTTGTTTCTGTGTGACCATTCTTATATAGTCCATGTCTCTCTGTTCTTCGACTTTGTCGAGATCCTTTCTTTTGTTCTCGTCATTGTTATTGACACTTTCGTTGGCGTACCTTAGACTGGGTTCTCCTACTTCGGCCAGTATGACTTCTGACCCATAGTCTAAGGAGTGAAGTTTCTCTCCCATGCTCATTTTTGGGGTTGTGCTCTGCGCCCACAACACTCCTGGGAGTGTCTCCGGCCATAGTCCCTTAGCATCTTCGAGTCTTTTCTTCAGGATGTTCAAAATCAACTTGTTGGAGGATTCTGCTTGCCTGTTGCCGGCTGGATGGTACAGGGTTGAGAGCATTCTTTTTACATGCCACTTTTCAAAAAACTCAATGGTTTTTCTCCCTGTGAACTGGGGTCCATTGTCGTAGCTTATTTCCTTGGGCAGGCCGAACTGGCAGATGATGTTCTTCAATATGAAATTGATTACTTCTTGCCCATGAATTTGTGCGAATGTGACTGCTTCTATATATTTAGAGAAGTAGTCAGTCAAAACTAAAGGGAATTTAATGTTACATCATCCCGGCGGGAGTGGTCCCACGATGTCCATCCCCCATTTGATGAACAACCATGGCGAGGTGACGGAATGGAGGTGTTTGCTTGCTTGGTGGATTATTGGGGAATACTTCTAGAACTATTCGCACTTCTTTACGAATTCTAGAGCATCTTTTTTCATGGTAGGCCAATAGTATCTTTCCCGAATTGGGCATTTGACAAGTGCTCGGTCACCAGAGTGACTATCGCAGTGGCCTTTGTGGACTTCCTTGAGGACACGTTAAATCTGGTTTGGGTCCAAGAATTTGCCAAAGGGCCGCCGTACGTCCTTTTATACAATTCGTTGTTGAGGAGGCTATACCTCGCCGCTTGCATTCTCAATTTCCTAGCTTCCTTTTTTATCATTTGGGAGAACACCGTCCTGCAAGTAGTTTATAACACAATTGCGTCAATCCCAGGTTAAGTTTATAGATTTTACCTCGGTGTGATCTAAGGTTTAGATTAGGAGATGCACCATATTTTTTATCCCTAGATTACAGTTTTTGTTGCGGCAACCAATTTTGCGAGGTTGTTCGACGTTCTAAGTTCGTGAAATTTGGTCGAGCTAACATTAATCAAACTTGGGTAAAAATTTGTAGATCTCGGTTTGGTATTTCTGTAATCTCTACTCTTTGACCTAGAAAGTCCCAGTGACTTGGTTGATTACGAGCTGGGAGTCGCAGCATAGTTATAGGTGCCTTGCAATGTATTCGACTGCTAACATTAGTCTTGTAATTACTGCCTCATAATTGGCCTCATTATTAGTCATATCTGGGCGCATTATAGATTGGCGGATTATTTCACCAGTGAGGACTTCGAGCACGAGTCCCAGTCCCGACCCGCATGTATTTGACGCGTCGTCAGTGTGCAGGACCCAAAGATCTTGTGTTAGGCATGAAGCTTGCATGGATTCCTTTTCGGCCTCGGGAATTACCTTGGCTCTGAATTCCGCGACAAAGTCAGCGAGGACTTGTGATTTTATGGTTGTGCAAGGCTGATAAGTGATGTCATGTTCATTGAGCTCTATTGTCCATTTGGTCAGCGTCCCCGATAGTTCGGGTTTGTGCAGTATGTTCCTCAAAGGAAACATGGTGATGACCAAGATTGGATGGCATTGGAAGTACGGCCTAAGATTTCTTGAAACTACGACAAAGGCCAGGGCCAATTACTCGAGGTGAGGGTATCTCATCTCGGCATTTATAAGTGTTTTACTGATATAGTAAATTTGAGATTACGTATCTTTGTCTTCTCGAACTAGGACCATACTTACCGCTACTTCTGAAATGGCGAGATATACGAGGACGTTCTTCGGGCTCAGGGTATGAGAGAAAGGGCGCGATGACAGGTATTCCTTGAGTTCCTTCAGCGCTTGTTTGCATTCGGGCATCCATTTAAGTCGTTGTCCTTTTTGAGTACGTTGAAGAATCTGTGGCACCTGTCGGACGGCCTTGAGATAAATTCGGATAGGGCGGCGATTCGACATGTCAATCTTTGGACTTGTTTTGATACCACGTTAGCAATCCACTTGGGGTACTTCAACTCCCTAATATAGCCATTGGCCAATAATTGCTCCACTTTCTCGTGGATGGCCTCGTTATTGGCCGGGTTGAACTTTCGTCAAACCTGCCTTACTGGAGGGTAATAGGGGTCGACATTTAACTTGTGTGTGGTTATCTCTTTGGGGATGCCTGGCATATCTGCATGGCTAAAAGCAAATAAATCTGCGTTAGCTATTAAGATTTGACTAAACTTACCTGGGTCTTTGGGTTTGCAACCTATGTATGCCTTTTTGCTAAGGTCGCTTAGATCTAGCTGTACGAGATCAAGGTCCTCTATGGTCGATCCTCTAGCTTCAGCCATTTTTGGGTCCATGATGGTCTCCTCGGCTTTGACCGGAAGGGACCTCGACCCTGCTGATTGTTGTGCTTCCTTTTCTTTTTCTTTCTTTTGTTGAGTAGTCGTATTGTACAGGGCGATCCGATAGCATTCCCTGGACGTGTGTTATTCCCCTTGTATGCTGAATATTCCCCAGAGGGTTGGGAATTTAATCACTTGGTACAGGCTGGAGGGGATTGCCTTCATGGGGTCTATCCATGGTCGACCTACGATAGTGTTGTACGTCGTGTACTGGTCCATGATATGGAATGTGATCTCCATCATCATCCTACCAGCGAGGACGGGGAGTGGGATTTTGCTCGAAGTCCGTGCAACTGCATTATTAAAATCGATTAGTGTGATGCAGCCCGGCACTATCTTGTCTTCGAATCGTATCTGTACGAGGACTCGAGGATGGATAATGCACACTCACTTCCGCCGTCCATCATAATCCTTCTAACGTCAGTATCAAGAATGCGTAAAAGTAGTAACAAGTGCATCATTGTGAGGGAAAGTCAAATCGTCGGCATCTGACTTATCGAAGATGATACTCTCTTCGACGCCGTCATACCATTCGTGGGTGATCGATCGCTTGAGTTTGTGAGTGAAGGTGAATTTGATTCCATTGATGGAGGTGTCGTCACTACCTCCAGTAATCATGTTGATGTTATGAGCGGGAGACGGCGGCTTTGGTGGACAGGGGCATTCTCGCCCCTTTGCTAAGGTGTTTCTACGTTTGTCACTAAGCAATTCTTTAAGGTGCCCCTGTTGCAAAAAGTTCACTACTTCTAATCTTAGAGCATGGCAGTCTTCTGTCTTGTGCCCTCGGTTTTGGTGGAACTCACAAAAGGCGTCTAATTTCCTTGTGCTTGGGTCGGACCTCACCTTCGGTGGCCATTTCACCTTCGTTCCGAGTTTCTCAAAAGCGTAGACCGTATATGTAGGTGACACACAAAATTATGAGCAGATAGTAAGGGAACCATACCTCGGTCATTTCTATGGATGTCTGATCCTGGCCTAGAGAGGTTGTCTTCGCGGTGGAAGTTGGGGACGGGTGGTCTGATATAAGGTTTATGTCGATCTCTGCCCAATCGCGGCATCGTTGGGTCTCTCCTTGTGTTGTCCCTGTGTTCCCTCTTGGGTTCGGGTTGCACTGATATGAGTCATCGAGTTGGCCTATTGAGGTCTTCGTCGTCTGCTCTGACCTCGACACAATAGGCATTATGGATCTCGTCCTAGGTGGTCGGTGGGTATTCCATTAATCGATTTAGCAACTTTCTGGTCGCGCTCGACCCTTCCCTATTAAGCCCGTTCTGGAGGGTGCTACGGCCATTCCTTCGGATTCATTTGGTAAGGTCATCCTCACCTTGTTGAACTGATCCCAGAAGTCCAAGAGTCCTTCCCTTGGGGATTGCCTAATGGCGAAGATGTCGTTTACCCTGGTTTCGGCCTTCTTGGCCCCTGCATGCGTCGTTACGAACTTATCCTCCATTTCCTCGAATGTTTCTATAGAGTAGGTCGGCAGCTGCAAAAACCACGTCAATTCCCCTCCCC
>MCJB01043188.1:38232-55385 GCA_002018475.1 Nicotiana obtusifolia
CCCCCCCCCCCCCCCCCCGTGAGGATTTCTTCAAACTCTTTTAACAAGATGGAGGACACATATTCTTTGGTGAGGTCGTTGCTTTTTACTGTGGTGACGTAATGGGCCACATGGTCTTTGGAATCAGTCGCCCCGTCATAGATTTTGAGGTACGGGGGCATCTTGAATGTTTTTGGTATGGCGTGATAAGCTACCTCCTCCATGTATGGTTGTTCCACGAACCTACCAGCATCTCTTTTTGGTATCAATTTGGGGATTCTTGATATTTTGTATACCCGTTCTTGATGCTCTTTCATCTATTCCTTGAGTGCCCTATTCTCATTCTCCATTTCCTCCATTCGTTTTAACACGGCGGCGAGAGCATTGTCACCTATACTATTAGCAGTTGTATGGGTATTACCTGAAGTAGGGAGTTTTAGTTGATCATCACGCCCACTCTTATGTTGGGTCGCAGGGAACCTTGGGTCTTTCACGTTTGTACACAGGACCTACTTAATCACCACGCTGACCAAGGTATCCATTAGCCAGGCCTCCAGAAGCTTTTTGATGGCTGGTGCTCCTTCTTCCGCTAATGTGGAAGCCCCTTTGCCGTCGGGTTTGGTCGTACTACAGAAGGATGCAGGTAACTTCCCTCGCCTGGGGGATGCCGTAGGAGTTGTTTCTTCATCCTGAGTTTCGTACCCTTCGTCGATGGCACTCATTAGGTTCAGCGAGATGTTGTCTGCCGCTCTTGATCCTTTTCCTTGGTCGACTTTTCCCCGATTACCTGATATGGAATTTTTGTATGCAAAGAGAAACAGAGAACAACTTTGCCTTATATTAGGTTAACAAGTTATGAAAGTTGTAGATCTGAATGAAAACTAACAGTTTGACTGAGAAATTCCCACATATGGCGCCAAACTGTGTGACCCAAAAATTAGATTTTGATTTTTATAGAATTACATTTATAGAAAAATAGGGTTAATCATAGTCAATATCAATATTCAATAACGGATCTAACACTTTTAAGGCGAATATTTACTGTGTAATATTGAATAAGACTATCCTAGAGCAATAAAGACTTAATAAATGTACAAGGTAGCAATAAATGATAATAAATGGCTTTTAGATAGTAAATGAGACAAGATCACCCGACAAGGATGAAGTCTTCATATATGATTTCTGACAATGATGGATGATGACAAGCAAGTGTATATTCCGATTCTTCTTGGATCGGGAAAGATGGGTAAAAGAAAGGAAGTGTAAAATCAATCTTTGTTTCTATTTAATAAAGTGAGAATGTTGATGATATCCTTTACAAAAGGCCTGATCCCCCTTTGAACTACATCTCTTCCTATTTATAAGGGTATATGGGCCATAAAACCCTAGATAATATAACAGAAAAGAATATCTATTAGAATATTCTTTAGGGAATCTAAATCATAAAATTGACCGTCACTTCGTATCGAAGACGGATGCTCGTCCTCATCCTCGTCTTTTATTAAGCCATCTCGACCTCGACAACGATTTATCTTCCTCACTTGAGCTCGACCTTTTGGGATTAGGTTGACAAGTTACAGCCTTCAAAAACTTTATCGCCATTGACCGGATCAAACACATAAAATGAAGTTTTTCGCCCACATAGTAGTAACATAAATTAGTCTTCATTTAACTAAGAAGACATTTGAGAGTCTTCTTTCTTTACTAGAAAAGAAATTATATTGAATTATACTTTTATCTACTTCGACGATATCAGCTTCAAGTTACAATAATACTGCTCATTTACATGTCAAACGGGAATCTTAAGGGTAGGTACAAGATAATTTTACTGCAACTTGACAAAAGTTGCATATGCATATCTGCCAAAACCAAATTAAATCTACTATATACCTTAAAAGTCAAATATTGCCTCATAAACTGGAACAAAGGAACTATAATTTTCCAATGCATTTGAATTCATTTACGCTGTGTTTGGAGCTCATATGCATTTTGTCTAAAGCTTTGCTCTTTTTTTCTTACATTTATAAAATTAAAGAATATTACTACAATAGTTGTCTAAACCGTGTGAGGTTAGCTTTAATAATTTCGATGGCCAGAAGACAACTCTAAGTCACGTGCTGGTGCATGCTTCGTTTTGTACTTAGGATCCAAATTAATGAAACGTGGCCGATTCAAGCGAGACACCATACAATGATGTCATTCATTCTTACGAATGATACATGTGCGATACATGTTTAATATATATGTCGCAAAAAAAAAATTTAAAATTTAAATTTATTTACAAATGTTGATACCAAATCAGTCCAAATCACCTTCAATTTTTCTCAAATTTTGTATATTGCTTCATCTATATGTTTTCAACGAATTTCAACTATAGTCATTGAAAAATAAAACCCATTTTGCCTAATTTTTTTAATAATTTATATTATTGATAATGAATTTTGACTCCAAACTAGTCTATCACTGTCAAACTTGATCAAATTTTATATATTATCTCATCTATATTTTTTCAACGAATCTCAACAGTACCCTTTGAAAAAAATCTTTTTGGCAGAATATCTTAAAACACCCCTAAACTTGATGCCGGTTATTAATTTTCTCCCCAAATTATGCCTAGTCCTAATTACCCCCTACACTTGAATAAGTAAATTTAACTACCCGTCGGTCTACCACATGGCATAGCAAATGGCCTCAGACAGCCTGGCACGTGAGGGTGTATAAAAAATGCCAACCTACGCAGCTTAAACGGTAAAAAGCCCCCTAATAAACATTTTCCATTTTCCCCATCTTTTCCATGGCTATTCTTCCTATTTCTTCCTCGTTATAACTTCCTCCATTAATACACAATTAGTGTTCTTTCTTTTCCTGTAATTATGATTGTTCTTCTTTAATTGCAAAAGTTCTTAGACACATTTCGTGATTTTCTTTCTTACTTTCTTCAAAGATATTGAAGATGAACCTACTTTGTCAATCGAAGACCCATCACGGTTGGAATTTATTCCACTTTATTGTAACTCACCCACATAAAGAAAATACCCAAACCAACAAAATATACGGAAACTTAATGAAAATTATTTAGTGAAAATTTCTTGACTAGATCCCTAAAATTTATAGGCAAATCGAACGGGAAAATGGGAGAATTATTTGAGGGAATTTGAGAGAGAGAAGAGTTTGGACAGAATGATTTAGTTTAGCTTTCCTTTTAGTTTAGATTTTACTCCATTTTTTATTTTATTTTATTTTATTTTTCTTAATTTTAGTATAGGTAATATAAAATTCTATTATTTCGCCTACGTGAAGCACACATTGGATAAAATGTCTAACAAGGCCAGCGTGTGTATACACTTAACTAAGTTGTATGAGACCGAGTGGGTATTTAAATTTATTTATTCAAGTGTAGGGAGGTAATTAGGATTAGGTATAGTTTGGGAAGGAACTAATAATCAGTGTCAAGTTTAAGGGTGTTTAAGGTATTTTGCTTATTTTTGTCTTTGATTTTTGAATGTTGTATATCATTAGTAATTATTTTTGGCTTTTATTATTGCATAACTAAAATAATTATTGTTATTAATTTATTTATTTTTGGTATATTCTCGTAAGATTCCTTTTAAATTTGTCCATGAATTTTCAGAAAATTACTCAATTTACCTTATGACAATTTTGATATATTCATACTTTTGTTGGTAGCACAACTATCGCATATTTGTTGTTGTCTTTCACGGAATTTCAATGTGAAATAGTTCACGTGTTTAAATTCTTCGATAGAAAACCTTTAAAGCTATCCTTTAATTTTTAATTATGATTTAAAATTATCTTCAATGTGAATTCTGTTAGGAATTAAGGATAAAAATAAAATTATATTGCGGGGATATGAAATTTGAAATCAGAATCTAACAATACACTCTAACTCAGTGTGGAAATGACTGAACCTAGGGGTGTATTATGGCCCGGGACCGGCCCGGGACCGCGGGCCAAACGGGCTAAACAGGTCGGTTCAAACGGGCCTGGGCCCTAGTGGTGCAAAAGCCCACTGCGGATCGGTCCGGACCAAGAAGCCCACAAGCCCGGAACCGTCAAGGGGGCCTGGGCCGGTGCCCAACAGCTATAATTCAAAAAAAAAAATTAAAAAGGGGCCAACGGCCAGATTTTTAAAATCTAGCCGTTGGCCTTTAATTTTTGGCCGTTTGAAGTTCAGAAAAATAGCCATTTGGCCCCCAAACTTTGTTTTAACCCCAAACTTTTTATAAATACACTTTTTACTCGTTCTCAACTATAAATACCCCCTCATTCTTTTATTTTTACTCTCAAATTCATCAATCTCTCTCAATCTCTCTCTAATTTTCTTCCATAATTGCTTACTTTGTTATTGCAATTTCGTGAAAAATTGTGAAGTTGGTGAATTGAAGTATTTAAGTCTTCAAGTCTTCAACGATATTCAATTTTCAAGAAGTTGTTCGTCATCTCGGTAATCTCGTTCCAACTCTTTAAGTTTTAATATTATTGTTCTGTTTGTTTTATTTAGTATAATTATATAATATGGATTTTTCTTTCAAAAAAATATTTGGTGGTAAGGGTAAGGGAAAATCTAAAATTGGTGAATCTAGTCGCCAAGCTACTACTCCTCCCCTTGTTACCCGTCCTCCTCCACTTGTTATTCTTGATAGTGATAACCCTTGTTTTCAATTTTTCGATAGTCAATTTTGCCATGATGTTGCACCGGGTCAACAATTAGATGAAGAAATTATGAACACTCTTTATCCTAATTAAATTATATTTGAAAATGATGCGGAAAATGATGATTTAGATGAAACACAGCCGGATTTAGATGATACACCTACTAATCCTGTTAATAACCCAACTGATGCCCCGCCTGACCCTCCTGTAGTAACCCCTATATTTAATTGATGGCTCGTAAATTTACTGGCAACCGTAGCGGTACGGGTAGTTTGACTAGGCACATATTGAAACACTCTAGAGATAAAGCTAGATATTTACAAATGAAAGCTGCGGAATAGGGAACAAGTGTAGATACTACGGTTCACCCTAGTACAGGTTCAAATATAGTTCAACCGGGAATTAACACTGTTACCGGTGGAATTTTATATTACGATCCAAATAAAGATCGTGAAGAATTAGCAAAAATGGTAACTGTTACGTGCTTACCATATAGTTTTCCTTCTAACCCCCATTTTGTGCAATATATTACAAAAGTTTATAATCCTACTTATAAATGATGGCCTCGTGCAACCGTAAAGGCCGATATTTATAAATATAAACACGAATATGAACAATATTTGTGCTATTTATTTACTCATATAGATTGTCGCATTGCTATTACTACTGATATAGGTAGAAGTTCCAATGACTATGATTATCTAACCGTTACAAGTCATTGGATAGATGAGGACTGGATAATGCAAAAGCGCATTATTGCCTATAGAATAATTAATTCACGCCACACATGTAAGTTTATTGCTAACACAGTAGCAGATATTTGTAGATATTTTTGTATTAAAGATAAATAATGTTCGTTTCAATGGATAATGCTTATAGTAACACTAATGCAATAGGCTTGCTTACAAGTACATTAAATCCCGCATTTAGTAATATTTTTCATATTAGATGTATTTGTCATATTTACCATTTAATTGTTGGTGATAGTATGAAAGTGTTAAATGTAGAAATTGAAAAGGTAAAAATGGCTCTTAATTGGCTTTTTTATTCAAACCGTAAAAGTAGACTTAGAGAATATTTTAAAAAATGTGATGAATTTGGCCTTAGGGAAAGAAAGGTTCCTAAACCTTGTCCGACTAGATTGAATTACATGTATGAAAGTCTAGTTGTCGCCTATGAATATAGAAACTCAATTAGCGCAACCTATAATGCTCGTGTAGGTGATGGTGATGATGATGATGACGAGCACCTTACTAATCAAGACTAGACTAACGTTAAAATGCTTGTAGATTTTTTAGAACAATTTCATGTTGCAACAAATGAATTATCTGGGCAGTACTATACTGCTATTTCTAATTGTTTAGTTTATATTGCTGCACTTGCAGATTTATTTTCTCAATTTTCAGAGGGTGGGGTAATTTATGAACATGCTATTAATTCAATGAAAGCTAAGTTTAAAAAATATTTTTTCCCTATTCCCCCTATTTTTGGTGTTTACACTGTTAAACCCTACAATGAAATTAGGAGGTCCACACTTTTGGTATTCTAAAATTTATAACTCTTTATCACTTTCACCTGAGGAATTTGCTACACTTGGAGATGCAAATCCTCAATTAAAATAAATGCACAAACAATTTATAATGCCTATCAAACTGCCTTAGATCATGCTAGACCCAATATTCAAACTCCTACTTCGTCTACTTCACGATCATCTAAAAGAACTGCTGGCCTAAAAGCCCTCAGTGCTTGGACGGAGTTCAGGGGTTCTCAAGGTGAGAATATTGGTGATAGTTCACAACTAAATGAGCTTCAAGTGTATTTGTCTCAGGGACTTGAATCAGAGAATCCCGACAGCTCCTTCGATGTTTTGGAAAGGTGGAAGGACAAACAAAAATACTATCCGGTTCTTTCAAGGATGGCTCGAGATATTTTAAGCGTTCAAGCTTCAACAGTGGCATCGCAGAGCGCTTTCAGTTAAGCGAGACTTCAAATCGGTGATCATAGAGCGTCTATGAGGGAGAGCTTGGGAAAATCACTACTCTTAAGAGATTGGATCCGTTCGGAAAGAAGAAATTTTGGACTTGCAGAATTACAACCAAAGATAGACGAAGCTTATGAAGAAATGCTAGCGGAACTTGCGCAGGATGCTGCTTCGCGCGGAAGCGGTGATGAACAAGCTTCTTTTTCATCACCACCAACGGGAATTCCTCCGGACCTTGAAGGATTTATGAGATTTGTTAGAGATAATACATAGACTAATATGTCACTTGTATTTTGGCACATCTTCCTTAGTTTTTTTTCCTTTTAATAGTGGTATTAGTACCTTGTTGTGCTCATTCCATTGGGGGGAGGAAGACTAAGAAAGATATTGCCATTTTTTGTTAATGTTGTAATAATAAAAATTATAAGACATTCTCTTGAATATTTCTTTGCAATTTATTTTGTGTTTAAATATGATATAGTATATATATATACTATATCATATTTATATTCCTTACTTTCCCTTTTTACCTATTCCTCTTTCCTCTATTATTTCACATTCAATTCTTATATATAAGCAATCTATATTAGTACATGCATATATAGTTTACAAGAAATTTTTCTAGATAAAAAAAAAAGAAAAAAAAATTAGTCTGGAACCGTTTAGGCCCGCGGGCCCGGACCATTTAGCCCGGGACCATGTGGGCTTAGGACCGCAGTGGGCGGTCCCTTACATCTAGCCCGTTAGGCCCGGAACCGCCTCAGCCCAGGCCCGGACCACTGTACAAGCCTAACTGAACCCATTCATTTAATACGAAAAAAAAACTCACTCATTTAATAAAGAAATAGAACTGGTATTTTTCTAGTCATATATATAGTTTATACATTGATTATACACAATTATGCATATATAATACATAAATTATGCATATATTGTACCTCCATTAGCTATTTTTAATTTAAGCAGTTAGATGAACGATTATTTGAGTTAATTCTTCGTAAATAATAATATGATTACAGCGTATACCACAAAATCTTCCAATTATTGTCCCCCGCTTGATAGGGTGCGGCTCAGCTCCGTTACTCGACGCTCCAATAATTGTCTATACATATTTAGATGAATGACACATTCCTTATATATTTGAAAGGCTGTGATTCCTTTTTAACATCATACTCTATTTTGGTTGCAAATTAACGGTAACAGTTTTTAAAAAAAAAAAGTTTAATGGTAGCCTTAAAGAAAAAAGACCTAAAATCTGGTGAATCAAATTTTGGCCTTGAGGTTCTATTTTATACCTCCTCTTGCAGATAATTGTCCGACTTAACTAAATAATACTGACTTTCTACGGGTAAAAGTTAAGTAAATTTTATTTTATCGAACAATATATAAAAATATATTTAACGTAAAAGAAGAAGACAAACTTTGCAATCTTTAGTTTCTGCTTTGTCCAATGTGAGACTTTGATGGGTTTGTGCTTTCTTGGAATAGGATATAACAGTATGTAATAAATTTAGTGGTGTAGTTAAAGTGCACACGAGTTTAACTGAATCTCTTTCGTTTAGGAATTACATTGTATAATTAGGATAGAGATTTTTACACATGAGAAATTTATAACCATCAAATTATTATATTTATGCATTTTTTGAATCATCTTATTAAAATTCATGATTTTGCCACGGATAATAATGATCACTTTTAGTAGGAGATAAGTGTAAAAGTTTTTGAAAGGTCAAATAGGCATATGCTCGATCCTAATCAGCTTTAGTAATCGCCAAATTGCTCTTAGTTTGTTTCAACTCTAATATCACTAGTGTAACAAGATATAGAGAAACTAATAAAGAATCACAGCCTTTCAAATCTAGAGCGAAACGTGTGATTCATCTAGATATATATTGATATTTACTGGAGCATCAAGTAACGAAGCGGATGCTTGATATATGTATTCGCATCCCAAAGATGAGCAAAATTAAATGAAAGCGTATCAGCAGCGCACATACCTTGTATCTAAAATTTTGCTTCCGGCCTTAGTTAATAGGAAAACACAATCACATGATAAAAAAACTTCAATATTGAAATAAAAGTTGGGCTTTTTTATTCAAAACTTTAGCCTCGTGAAGTGAAGAAAAGTATCAGCCAAAATCATGCCTCAGAAGAACATTTCCTCTTTGTCATCATTACCTGTTGTTGCTTTATTGACGAATAATGATATAATAACTTTTAGTTGTACATCTCATATAGTAATTATTTTAAAAAATATGTTACTGTTAAATACTCCCTCCGTTTAAATCTTGTGTGGCTATAAATTATTATATAAGGATAAATTGTTTCTAAATAAGAAAAGGGGTAATTTTTTTTGGTATAGACTAAAAAAAATAGGTTCATATAAATTGAAAAGAATGAAGTATATAATAAAATACTACTATTAATATGTAGTATACTTCTCTTTACAAGATAGGGGTAAGATCTGGTACATTATTGTTTCCCATATATCACTTGTGAAATTGGCTTGTATTTGTTTTTTTATTTGTTACTATAAGTATTACAGTAGTATGAAACAACTCTTTAAAAGAGTCAGCGGTGTAAATTTCCCTTGAAAGAAAGTACCTACTCTTATTTGGTTTAAACGTTAGATATGGAACTTTTTATGTAAGCTAATGTTGGAATATTTAGTTACCACGCAGTGAGACTGCTAGATCATCTAAGTAAAAGTCTGCTCCATTTCTCTTTTTTCTTCTGTTTTTCTTTTTTCATAATGCCTCCTTTTTTCTTTTTCTTTTCTTCTTTTTTTTGGGAAAGGGGAGTGGCCGCGGGGGGTTGGAGGTGCAAGTAGGTTAATAGTTGATTACTATTAAATTTGCTGCATTGGCAGCTGCGTTTAGCAAATTAGCTAGGTAAATGTTGGTTCTGGGTTTAAGATTAAAGCACGAGAATTGTGATTAACTAGGCAATTTATAAATTAACAACAATAGTTTTGTCTGAAAATATTGGATTAGAACAACTTCCTCGAGATTTACAAATATCGATTAATAATTGGACTAAACTGTAATGATAAATATTCTTGGTTGGTCTTCTTTCTTTACTCGACAAAAAACCTCTACACCATCTTATCAGGTAAAGTAGATTTTAAAAAGTACATTTTACAGCCACTTGATAAAAGCTGAATGTGCATGTGCCAAAACTAATGTACGAATGATACTGTTTATGTTCGCAGGCATTTTGTACCTTCGAGGAAAATTACTACTCTCATTGTCCTTGATAATGAGCAAAGTGTTGACCAATATAATTTACCTCCATCTCACTCTCTTTCAAAAGCAAAATTTAAGGAGTTGTTGCATCAATGGCAGAGGCAGGAAATCCATATCCTTACCCATCAACGATTAATATAGCAAATTTTGTAACTGTTAAACTGTCTGATTCTTCCAATTATATGATATGGAAAACACAGATGCTTTGTCTTCTTGAAAGTCAAGAATTAGTTGGTTTCATTGATGGAACATTAATCCAACCAACCGTATTAGAGAACCAAGATAATTACTTGAAGTGGAAAAGAAGTGACCGGCTTGTTAAAGGATGGATTCTTGGCTCTCTCACTGAAGATATGCTTCAGAATGTGTCTGAGAACGTCAGTACTGCCAGAGATGTTTGGTTGGAGTTGAAGGATATTTGCTGCCTTATATCGCTAGACGATTTTGAAGGTGAGGTTTCTTCTTCTTTTTCTCTGTTAATGTATGCTTCATGAACTCTTTCATAGATTACTTGCATCAAAAATGAACTTAGCCACATATATACTTGCGCACAACTTGTTGGATTTTGCATCTGTTACTGCTAAGTTTTTTCTAGAATAATGTTGTAGTTGTTGTTTAGGTGCAGGATGGTTCTGATACTCCATTAGTCTAATACTTTATTTACTATAATATTCAATTTTTTTTAGTTGTAATAATATTTTTAGTTGTAGGAGACTTTATTTATGTGGTTATTTAAAGTTCTATAGGAGTAAATTTAGAGATAGATTTTCAACATTATTGCTGCTTGCATCTTTGGAGAATAACGCAACTATCATCACTTTATTTCAGAAATATTCATCAAGTATAAGAGGAAGACATTCTTAGGGGGAAAAAACTATGATTTTAGTACTAATTAGTTGCCGTTAACCAATTAGCAGAATGTAGCGCAGCGCAGCCAGTAATTGAGGAAACCGAGAGCAGGGAAACTGAGGATGATTATAAGTATTACTTGCCACTATACAGGGCTTCGCTATGTGGTGATTGGGAAAAGGCAAAAACATTCTTGGCAAAAGACAATGAAGCAAGTAGAGCTCAGATCACTTCCTTTTCACAAACAGCACTTCACGTTGCAGTTGCGTCGAAGAACGATAATGCCAAGTTTTTCGTTGAGAAATTGGTGGCTTCAAGGGCGGATTATCCGTTAGCTGTAAAAGATAGTTTCGGGGAAACGCCTCTACATTATGCTGCTCGGTTTGGCAACTTAGATGCTGCAAAAATTCTTGTCAACAGAAACTCTAATTTGGCTCATGTTGCATCCAAAAATGGCCTTTATCCGATTCATGTAGCAGCTGAATATGGTTACAAACATGTGGATCTGGTTCGTTACTTCTTCAGTGTCACCAAAGATCTTGCTCCTTATACTGGTCGGAATGGTGTTAGGCTGCTTTATCAATTGATCTGCTCGGACTTGTACGGTAAGCTACATATCTTCTATAGCAATTACTATATTTTTTCTTCACAAGTTAAAGTTAATTGATTCAATTTTGTGCTGAAGTCAATGTACTAGAAAATTATGGGTCAATCTAACCGTCGTTAAGATTTTTTGTAAGTTTTTGGTATCTATATTCTGCGTCAAAAGTTAAGTTTGGAAATTTCTCACTTATACTATTTGACTATAGCCCTTTGTAGTGCCATGGATCTTGTTTGAATAGCACTGCTATTTTCTTTTGCTATTTCCTCCGCAATTGTGTCAGTACTAGTGGTAGATGAAATAATAAATTGTTAGAAGCAAAAAGTAACTAGAGCCAGTTCTGTTCCTCAGCTAGAATTTTTTTTTTTCAAAAAAATACTCATGTCCCCACCATGGGAACTTGAATGTGGAATATATATCACCGAAGGGGTTGGTACGGTTAGAGAAGGGTAAAACCAAGCCAAAAGTGTTAACATCACTAAAAATAGCAACTCTCTACACAAAAGAGTATTCAAAAAGAAAATACTAAGTTGATTACTTAAATAGTCACTAGACTATTTAAAATTATTTACTAAAGTCATATTTTTTCTGTTTGTAACAGAAAAGTCATTCAATTGTGTTTATATTACTAAGAAAATCGTTCAATCAGATTTCTCAAACTTTTGATAGCTAAATACCTATTTTACCCTCTAAATTATCAATCTTTGCCTTTTTTAAAAATTTCATAGCATACTTTTCCTTTTTAATATATATTATGGACTTACCTATGGAATAAATAAATCTTATTTATAAAGTAAAAAGTGCAAAATACTTTTCAAGCATATATAATATTAAAATAACAAAGTAATTAAGCATAGTAAAAACTTAATTATAACAATTGCTCATATAGTAATTTTGATAAATAACAATAAAAACTCAAGAGTTTAATTACATGAAAGAGATTAATGCTTTTAAAACATATATTCCATGTATGTAATATAAAAAATAAATATTTTAAATTAAGGTATATTTTATAATTAATATTATATATGCTTGAAATTATGCTCAATTATTTTATTATTCCAACAGTATATATGCTTGAAAACTATTCTTTATTCTTTATTTTATAAATAAGATTTATTTGTTCTATAAGTACATAATGTCGATTAAAAATAGAAAAAAATATTATAATATTTAAAAAAAAAGAAGATAAAAGTTGATAATTTAGAGGGTAAATAGGTATTTGGCCATCAAAAGTTTGAAAAATCTAGTTGAGTAACCTTCTGAAATCTATAGACATAGTTAAATGACTTTTCTGTGACATACAAAATAAACATGACTTTACTAGACAATTTCGTAGTTGAGTAATAATTGACTCGAATACAGTTAACATTTTGACAATGTAGTAGCTAGTCCTAACTATAAAAATCTTACAGTGTATTAACCTTTTCTTGGCCTGATTCTGAATGCTGGTCCTCTGATCATTCTTCTATACAACTTTAACATGAGGAGGCCATGAAATAGCTGTGTTGAAGAATGTTTTTCGTTTAGTTTTTTCTCCCAAATTGGCGAGTTTATCAGCAGTAGAGCTTCCTTCTCTGACGGTCAGAACAGCCGAAAAGTTGATGAGCAGAGACGGAGTCAAGATTTGAAATTTATGGGATCAAAACTCTAGTCCGTTTAATTTAATATGTTCTAAATTAATAGTTTACATATAATCTATGAGTTTCTTAAGATAAATATAAAATTTGGACCGAAGTTACTCAGTTCCCAGAACCAATAAACTAAACACTAGCTCTGCCCCTGTTGATGAGCAGAAGGTTTACATCTTTGGTGCTGCCTTCGAAGATTGTCTCTGATTGTTAAAACATTTTATGTTGCAGATTTTGCGATGCATTTGGTAAAATGTTTTCCTGATTTGGCAAAATATACTTCAAATGGATCTTCTCCTTTGGCGCTGCTGGCTACAAAGACGTCCGCATTCGTTGGTACAAGTCGCGTAAGCTCTAAGAAGCCACTATCTTGTAAGTTTAATTTCCTTTTTTTCTTCCGTTTATTCGATTAATACATAGCCACTGTTATCTTAATTTAAAATAAAACAAAAAATAGAAGAATTACGATGTGTTTGGTACGAAGGAAAATATTTTCCGGAAAATATTTTTTAATTTTCTCATTTTTGGTTGCCTTAACTGTTTTCCAAAATATTTTCCTCATAAATTCATTTTCATCTAATTGGAGGAAAATATTTATCCTATCAAGAGAAGGAAAAATATTTTTCAAAACTCTTTTTCAACCTTCTCCACCGTATTCTCTATCCCCATCAACCCGCCCCCACACCCCTAAAGTATTTTAACAAAAAAGTATTTTCTTTTCATGTTGTAAAAAGATCTTCTTTCATTTCAACAAAATGAGTATTTTCTTTCGTTTCAACAAAAAAATTAATTTCTTTTCATGATGTAGAAAAAATATTTTTTTTATTTCAACAAAATGAATATTTTCTTTCATAATATAGTAAAAGTATTTTTGTCATTTAAACAAAATGAGTATTTTCTTTTCATGATGTAGAAAAGGTATTTTCTTTTATTTCAATAAAATAATTACTTTATTTCATGTTGTAGAAATAGTACTTTCTTTTCCAATCAAAAAAAGAGTATTTTCTTTATAATTATGGAGTATAAATTTCAACGTTTTGCGTAAAAAATAAAGCAACACATTAATTCTTTTGGGTTTGTGTGAATTTTTAGAAGAATAATTAAATTATTGAAGAAAATGAAGTCCTAATAAAACTACTCATTTTCATGACATGGAAAACATTTTCCTTCGTACCAAACACACTCTTAGTGGTCAAACACACTCTTAGTTAACCACGTTCTTTTTTTATTTTGATTACCCGAAAAAGATATAGTGACCAACGCTACATCATAGATTTTCCAAGAAAGAGCAAATGCCAGAGATATCGAGAATGCAGTCAACGAAGCACTATTGGATAAGCCAAAGATCAACTGTTTTTTTTTTTTTTTTTTTGGCTAAAACGGAAATATTATTAAAAGCTAAGAGAGACGAGTAGTAGAGTTTGTACATAAGGGGACTGTTCTTCTTAGACAAGTGTTTGAACAGTCTTTATTGAAAGCAAGTAAAGCATAAGGCGGTGGTTCTTCGTAATGTAGTGGATGACAATATTGTTGGCCAGTACGAGGAGCTAAGGTCGCCATGTTTTGCCAGGAGATTCGCTATATTGTTTGCTTCACGGTAGACATGCTTAAGTTCCGATTGTCGTAGCTGTATCATTAATAACCTGCAATACAAAATAAGAGGTAAGTAGAGATTAGAACCTGTGTCAATCATCGTTTGTAGTACCTGGGAATCTGTTCCTATCTGTAGTGGATAGAAGTGGAAGTCCTGAGCAATTTGTAATCCTAGCAACAGAGCAAGGAGTTCTGCTTCAAGTGGGGATGAGCAAATGAGGTGAGTAGTAAAACTCGGATCCATTGACATTGATGGTCTCGAAACACTCCCGCAGCACCCGCATTTTTGGTGCTGGAGTTAAAGGCACCATCAATGTTTAATTTAAGTAAATGTGACGTGGGAGGGTGCCATTTAATATACTGAGCAGTCGATATGTGAGGTAAGGCGGGAGATTCTTAGATAGTGAAATTCTATCACATGGAACATAATATTTTTTACCGAGACAGGATCGTGTAAACTGTGGAAAAGATTATGGTTGCGAGTAGTCCAGATGTGCCAGAGAATGAAAGGGACAAATTGAGCTGTAGGAACTTCAATTCCGTGGTAGATGAATGGAAGGTGGGTGCGTGCACACTGTTCTTTAAGCCATTCAGAGAAAGATGTTGCATGCAAGTTAATAAGGAAGAAGTTCCATACAGTATGAGAATTGATGCATTCAAAGAATAAGTGTTTGAGGGATTCAATTTTAGTAGGACAGGAATGACAGAAAGGGTGGGGAGGCATGTCAATAAATGAAAGTTATGGAGCAATCGGTAGTCTGTTAAGTAGTAGTAGCCAAAGAAAAGTTTGAATTTTAGGTTGGAGGGACCAAACCCATTGGATATTTGGTGGATTAGCAGGAAGGTTGCCACGGGTGTTAAGATATGAGTGATATGCGGATTTAGCATAAAAGAAACCTGAATTGTTCGGAAACCAATAAAAGTCATCAGTGCGCGATGGAGGACCTTCTGGATTGCGACGGTATTTGCTGGAGTAGCTTCCGCAAAATGAATTAAATCATCGGCAAAAAAAAGGTGAGAAAGAAGAGGGCCATTGCGGGATAATTTGAGAGATGTCCTTTCGTGATTAGCAATATAGAGGTTAATAATGCGAGTTAGAGTTCCATACGGATGATAAACAAATATGGAAATAAAGGATGAGACACAGTTCATGATGAGATTAATAAGGGAAGGAGGAAAATTTAAGCTAGAGAGGGAGAATCGAATGAAGAACCATTCGAGACGGTCAAAAGCTCTTTCAAGGTCGATTTTAAGAAGCAAGTGACCCTGATTACCCGTTTTTTCATGGAAGGAATGAATTGCTTCTTGAACAATAATAGCATTGTCAACTAAGGGTGGCTAATGGTCCGGTCCGGTCATGGACCGGATTTTTTTTCCGGTTCGGTCCAGACCGGTACCGTTACTGCGCCTAAGACCGGACCTAACCGGTCCCAACCGGTCCGGACTTACCGGCTAAAAACCATTGGACCGGCTCGTGACCGGTACCGGTGGCCGGTCTACCGGTCCGGCCGGTCCGGCCGGTCACCGGTTAATTCTATTATTTTTTTTGAATTTTTTTTAATAATTAGTTAATTACCATTTTACTCATTTATTTAACTTTATAAATAATTGAAAATTCAAAGTTGAATTCTAGAATTAAAGAAGTTATTACTATATAATATTCTTATAAGTTTTTGAATTTTGTAATAGTGTAGTAGAAGGAAATTATAAGTTTTTGAAAATATAACTTATAATTAGAATTAAAGAAGTTACTATATAATATTCTTACAAAGTTTCAATTAGTTTCAAACTTTATAATTAGTTAGTAAAATTATAAATTTTGTTGTAGTGTAGTAGAAGGAAATTATAAGTTTTTGAAAATATAACTTATAATTAGAATTAAAGAAGTTACTATAGAATTAAAGAAAATATATTCAAAGTTAGTAAAATTATAAAATATAAGAACACAAGACAATAGTTGTGAAGTGAACTTTGAGCAATTTTATTAATATGTAATTTGATGTATAAAATTACATTCTTTTAAACATGCTCGCTAGTTTTTTCAATATAGCTGTAGGCTTTTCCTTTGGAACAGGTTGTTGTTGTTCCGGTTCGTTGTCGTCTTCTTCTTGATCTTCTTCATCTTCCGTGTCGTTGGTTTGATTCCCTTCTTCGCTTGTTCCGTCGCTCAATATTTGATCCATGTATGCTCTATCCTTTTTCTGTGAAAGCTCCGGTATTCCAAAGTTTCTTCGCTCTGCTCTGATCCAATCTCTGAATAGGACTCCAGTCTCCATGGCTTCTTCTCTCAGTAAATGTCGATGATCTCCAATCTGAAATCTTCCTTGGCTAAAAGGGTTATATTTTGTTACCGCAACTGGCTTAGCAATATTTTCTCTATCCCTTTGTTTATCGTAACTAAGAATTCCTCCTGTTGTAGGGTTATATTTTGTTTGGATACCCGAGGATGCGTCATGTGCTACCCCCCCATGCTCGGTTCCAAAATAAATACCCCCCGCCCTTTTTGACCATTCCTTGGGATGTTTTTTTAATAAGTGAGTTCTAATTTTACCCGTCCCACCTTCATTACCCCCAGTTCTAAATACCCACACATGTCCACA
>MCJB01043188.1:59936-71184 GCA_002018475.1 Nicotiana obtusifolia
CCGCTTCCGGGCGAAGCCGCATCCTGCGCAAGTTCCTGAAGCATTTCTTCACAAGCTTGTTCAATTAGATGAACGCTCTTTATCCTAATGAAACTATATTTGAAAATGATGATTTAGATGAAACCCAACCGGATTTACGAAGCTTGTGAAGAAATGCTTCAGGAACTTGCGCAGGATGCGGCTTCGCCCGGAAGCGGTGATGAACAAGCCTCTTTTCCATCACCGCCAACGGAAGTTCCTCCGGACCTTGAAGGATTTATGAGATTTGTTAGGGATAATACTTAGAGTAATATGTAACTTTCTTAGTTTTTTTTCCTTTTAATGGTGGTATTAGTACCTTGTTGTGCTCATTCTATTGGGGGGAGGAAGACTAAGAAAGATAATTGTTTAGTTTATTATGTAACTTGTATTTTGGCACATCTTCCTTAGTTTTTTTTCCTTTTAATGGTGGTATTAGTACCTTGTTGTGCTCATTCCATTGGGGGAAGGAAGACTAAGAAAGATATTGCCATTTTTTGTTAATGTCGTAATAATAAAAATTATAAGACATTCTCTTGAATATTTCTTTGCAATTTATTTTGTCTTTAAATTTGATATGGTATATATATATTATATATCTAATACATATGTTATGCATATATAATATATGTATAATTGTAAATATATATACAAGACTTATATATATAGTTTATATGGTATATATATATTATATATTATAATATGTATATATATACATAATATAATTGTAAATATATATATATTATATATATACAAGACTTATATATATATATATGTAAAAGCTATCTAATATATATATATAAGGCTATATAGTTTATATATATTAGATAGTATATATATACAATGGTTAATAGTTTATATCTATATATATACAACACTTATATAAAGCAATATATATATATGTCTAATACATATATATAGTTTATATGTATATATATACAAGACTTATATAGGCAATATATTTATATATGTCTAATTGCAACCTATATTAGTATATGCATATATAGTTTACAAGAAATTTCCGTTGATTAAAAAAAAAAAAATCCGGAACTGTTAGGCCCGTCTGGGCCCGCGGGCCCGGCCCATTTAGCCCGGAACCGTGTGGGCTTAGCCTGTAGCGGGCCGGTCCCATACCCAAAACCCCAGACCCGTGACGGGTCGCAGCATTACTTTTCCATAATAGAATCATGCCTCTAGAGTAGCCATCTGCACGAGACTGCATCCTGCAGTGGCTCCTCTTTGTAAAAATGAGGTGGAAGTGCCATTGTCAAGTCCGTCTCTGTTGTTTCCTGTCGAAGAAGGATTTGTTCCTCCTCCACCAATGGTATTGGCGAGACTGCCGTGAGGAAGAATATTTATACTTCTCTGGAATGTCCGCCAGGCATGCACTAGATTTATGGTCATCTCCTTAATGTTGTGGTGACCCTTCACTAAAATCCTTCTTTCTGCACTTTGGAAAAGGGTCAAAGTAAGTGTCGTTTTCAGTAGAAAATAGTCCTGGTCAGGTATCTCTGGGGTGTTTTGCTGCATGTCTTGGAATTAGGGGATCGAGGTGTGGGTTGTAGGAGACAATGTCCATTGTGACAGTAGTGGATTACCGAGGCTTTCGATTTGAGAGGTTGCAGGTGGCAAGTTGGGTGAGGTGAGTAGTGGAGGCGGTAATATGGTTGGGGTTGCCAACTCCGTTAGAAGGTAATCGAGGTGAGAGGTTGATGGTGGCAAGATGGGTAATGGGTAAGGAAGAGGAAGTTGAGCCTTTATCTCTGATGGGGGAGGCAACGGAGGGGTGTCCTGCAATTGTAGAAGTTGAAGAAGTTGCATGTTCTGCATGGTCAAACGGAGGGTATTGTTGAGCAGTTGAGTGATGGGATGAAATTGGGGCTGGCTTGTTTTTGAAATTATTTGGTGATATGATACAAGTTGTTCCTAATGTTCCAAGGGATAAGGGTTGGGGTAAGGAAGTGTCGGATGTGGTGGTGGGAACATCTGAGAGTAGTAAGTCATATTGGGAGTCAAGAGGGGATACTGATAAATTGTTTAATGATGGATAGTGGGCGTGTATGATGTTTCCTGATCTGAGTCGTTGTCCTCCTCCATTTGGCAGTAACGATGACGTTATAGTGGCGAGGAGGACGCAGAGTCCTGTCTCCATGGTGAAATGGATAGCGAGGCATTCTGTAAGGAAGAGGAAGGGTTGTCTGGAACTTGAGTTTGAGGTGGGAAAGGAGTAGTAGGAGTAGATAATATAGTAAGAGACACAAAATGAGCCTTCATCGGATGGTCTTTGAAAGTATCAGCTGCTTTACATGGAGTTTGTGAATTATAGGGTACTTGAATACCTATAGTCTGTAGATATAGCTATTGCTTGATCAGCAATATGTGAAGGTGATTACCCGTCGCAAGCAATTTAGAGGAGGTGTTGAGGTGGAGGCGTCAAGTGCATGGACGATAAAAGGATGGGAATTAGGAGTAGCAGGGTGTCAGAAGAATGAGCGGGAATTTGTGTTAATTCTTTGAGGTTGTCGTGAAAGGAGTTTCTCTTTTATTTAAAGACTTTTTTCTTTTTTTTTCTTTACCTGAACTGTCATCTGGGTTTATAGATCTAGGGGAATAAAATTTACAGATAGGTATGTGGGAGCGTAGGTAAAAGAGAAAAAGGTAGGAGAAAGGTGTATAGTGTGGGGAGGATTATATTTGCACAGGATTTGGGGTTAAAGGAGTTGTATGTTGAATTAGCAGGATAGGTGTTCTTGGTTTGGATGCAGCTGCTTCAGAGAGAAAACAGGACTATGGTTCGGGTATCGCCTAGCTAACGGCGAGCAAAAAAAAAAAAAAATTTTTTTTTTTTTTTTTTAGTATACTCCATATCTGACTCTATATATATTTTACCTCTTTAATTCAATAAAATTTTAGCCAATAAAAATAACATTTAGATGATATTTTGCGGTACAGAAAACTGTTTTGAAATTCATGAGCTATACCAATTTCAAATTTTTTTCCGCATATTACTTTGGTTGCTTTCCGTCATTTTGGTTCGGGATACGAGAATTCATCGTACCACGTACTCTAGGGTCAAAGGATAACTAGTTACTATAATTAGACTTGGAACATAAGTTTGCATTTTGGCCCCTAAAGTAAATTCTTTTACTTTCTAGTCCCTCAAATTATTATGTCTATTCTTGCATTGCAGCACCTAAATTGGAATACCAAAATGCAATAAAATTGGCGGAATTCCTTTGTGAGAAGTTAAAAGGTTTAAGCGAGAAAGAGATCATCTCCATTGTTGGCGGCCCTCTCCTTCAAGCCGTGCATTTCGACAATTACAAGCTTGTTGAAATTTTTGTGGGGAAATTTCCTTTACTGGTTTATCATAGCAACAAAAATGGGAAGAATATACTTCACATTGCAGTAGAAAATCGCTGCACAAATGTCTTTAACTTGGTCTGTCAAATGAGTCAGCATAGACATCACCTCATAACTTCAGTGGATTCATTCAATAATACAATGTTGCATTTGGCTGGTAAATTGCCACCTAAAAACAAAGTAAATCATACTTTTGGCGCAGCTCTTCGAATGCAAGAAGAATTGCGGTGGTTTCAGGTAATTCATTTTCTCAAATTGTTTCTTGGTAATGATTACTCCCTCCGTCTTAAATAAGTGTCGTTTTTCGTTTTTCGAAAGTCAAATTGACTAATTTTTGAAATTATATTGTATTAAATCAATTCAATATTTAAAAATTAAAAATTATATATTCAAAAACTATATGAAGTATTATTTCTCATGTCAATATAATAAAATATTACATTTTAAACATCGATCAAACTTTACAATAGTTGAATCTTGAAAAAGGAAATGTTACACATAATTTGGGACTGAGGGAGTATTATGTTATGTTACTATTGTATTTTAATTGTTTAAACACCATATTTACAAAGGGGATGCAGATTTTGGCTAACATATGAATTTCTACATGTATTGTAGGTAGTGAAGGAGATGCTACCTCCTTCTTATTATGACCGTTTAAACAATAAGAGTAAAACGGCTCATCAAGTATTTACAGTGCAACATGCAAATTTAAAAATAGAAGGAGAAAAATGGATGAAAGAGACGGCAAGTTCATGTGCAATTATAGCAATGCTCACAGTTGCCATTGCATTTGCTGCAGCAATTACAGTTCCCGGTGGCAGAAACTGCCAAAACGGTCTTCCAATTTTCTCAAGAAACGGATTCTTAAGCGCATTCGCGTTCTCCAATACAGTATCACTCTCCACTGCCTGCATTTCTCTGTTCGCGTTTGTTTCTATTTTAACTTCTAGTTATGCAGAAGAAGATATTCTCCATGTTTTGCCAAAGCGTCTGTTATGGGGACTTCTCACCTTGTATGCCTCAATAGAAGCAATGATGCTAAGCTTTGGTTGTGCGCTCTATTTTGTGTTTAAGGACAACGACATAGTGCTCTATGTAGGGTTTGCACTAGCTGTATTACCCATCTTAGCATTTCAACATTGGCGAGGCTCACTCGTTAATCATCTGTTTTTTGTGGTCAAGAAAAAAGACAATTCTTTGGAGGCATAGAAGATTTGTAGGTGGTAATGCATATTTCTCGTGCAATTTAGCTTTCAGTACGTTATTCTTATTTGTTTTAATTGTGTCTTAGATTTTTGTGCGAGGATTATGTATATGAGACATCCGACTCTGCTGGTGCGAGAAGAAATGGAAATAGTAATGGTTTGGGAGTTAACATTGTAGCTACTGAGTAACAATATAGGAAAGACACCTCATAAGATGAACAATCCACAGCCACCTGGTGTTAAACAAAATTTTCAAGAGAAATTGAGGCCAAGTGCTAAAATGATTGCTGCTGTTAAATCAAATGCAGTTCAAGTTGCAAGAGTTGAAATAAGTACATAAATGAATGCTGCTTCACTGACTTCTGAAGTAACTCCAAATATTGAAGTGTCTGCTGTAATACCTGGTTTAATATTAGCTTTAACACCTGCTGTATTTCCTACTGCAGCAAATCATGTTGGATCAATTCAAGTGCAATAGCATGAGTATTAAATGTCACACCTCTTTTTTTTCTGGGAATTGCAAAAAGAATTTTTTCTAATTAAGGTGATATTATTTGAAAATAGATTAATTTTTATTATTTTAAAGGACTCGCCACTTGAAATTATTTGATTTTGGTGTTCCAAAATCACCATTTATTTAATCTCTAATCAACGAAAATTTTGACTCCAAATATGGTCTGCAAACACAGAAAACGGGATAAGGAATTCTGTTAATCGGACAGAAGGTGCAACGCACTCCTCGAGTTTCGTAGTTTTAGTTCGGTCGCTTAATAATTTATACTTAACTTAATTTATCCCGGATATTTTATGTTTTAAGGGATTTAACGCATTTTCCACTTTTAAAACGCTTTTATTTGTTTGTTTAGGAATTATGAAATTTATCTTGAACAAGTCGCGCAAACCGTACCCTTGTTATGTTATGTATCAAAAATTCACGGTTAATGACACTTTTATTATTTAAAGTTAATTGGTCAAGTCGCGTAAACGCATACCTGAATTTGGGTTTGTGTGTCATAGCTATATCACTAAAATCGTAATCATAACTATGATAATTAATTTATGTCCCGTCTAAAGCAACTAACGTGGGCTTATGATTGTTTTTCTAAGTTTGATATTATTGTGAGGCATAACGGTATGGCTCTGGTGGAAATGTATGATTTTAACTATTATTAACAAGTCAATAAATATAAATTAGCATTCTATTCTTTGGGACCAATGTAGAGTCACTTAGCTAAGAGACATCATCATTGTTATGGATTTAAATACTATGGAATAAAAGGACGAAAATTGGCCTGCACGTTATTGGGCCTTGCAAATCTAAAATAAGAGAAAATGACACTAGAACGCTTTTTAAAAATTTAATAACCAAAATGCTTCCCTTTCTGAAAAGCGACAAAATATGCTTCTTTTGAAGATTTTAAAATCACGCTGCCCCTTCATTTATATGGCTAGGGCCCTAGGCTTCCTTCTCCTTCTTTTCTTTGTTCTTTTTATCAAGCTTTTATTTTTTTGTCTTTTTATTTTATTTTATTTTAGTATTTTGTTGTTATTTTTTCACTTTATTTTTGTTCTAATAAAATTATGCAGTCTTATTCATTTTTCTTTTTTGTCCTTTTTTGTAATTATTTTTTTGTTCTTTCTAGAATAACCCTCTCACTCTCTTTTACTTTATTTTTTAGTGTATATTTTTTGTTTTTCTTCATTTTATTCTTTCTACTAAAATCTCTCAGTCCAAAATATTTTGTCACTTATTTTTTATTATTATTTTTCATCTTTAATTTTCTATCATTTTTCAGTAAAATTCTTCCGCTAAAAACTGTTATCACTTTAATGAAGTCTTAGAATTTGTATGGGGATACTTTCGACACAATCAGTTATCATTTATGATTACCGAAAGTTACCATATTGCTCTTTTAGATATATATATATATATATATATATATATATATATATATATATATATATATATTTCGCTTGACAATATAATTGTATATATGTACATCCTAAATGTGAAAATATACGGAATTCCTCTATGAATCTATGAAAAGTATAAAAAAGAAAGAAAACCACGAAGAAGAAAAATATGCTAGGCATAAATCTTGTGCTAAAATTGAAATAAAAATAAGTAAGAAGATGAGCCCATTAGATACAAACAACGAGCTGTAATAGAAATAGAAAATAAAGTTCATATTCGAATTCTATAGAATAGATGATATGGATATGGTGTGTGTGTGTGTGTGTATCCCCCTTGATAGTGGTATAAGTTGTATATGTCAATCCTATATGTGAAAATATACGGAATTCCTGTATGAATCTATGAAAGGTATAAAAAAGAAGAAGAAAAAAACACAAAGGGAAAAAATAGGCAAGGCATAAATCTATATGCTGAAAATGAAATAAAAATAAGTGAGAAGATGTGCCAATTAGATACAAATAATGAATCGTAATAGAAATAGAAAATAAAGTTCATGTTTGAATTCATAGAATAGACGATACGGATGTGAGGTGAGTGTGTGTGTGTGTGTGTGTATATATATATATATATATATGTTCTAAGAAATTTTAGATTTTTTAAGTAAATCCGTTCAATCAAAACATCTGTCACCTTTTCCTCTTATACTTATTATTTTTATCTTATATTTCCTTTATTTTTTAGTTAAATTTCCCCGTTAAAATTTTTATCATTTTATTCACTTTTATTTTTGTTTATGTTTTTAACTTCGTCCTAAAATCAGTGTTGGAATACTTTCTACACAATTATTAATAGATTATAGCTATCGTTGTTACAGTGTCACTCTTTTTGATTTTTTAATTTCATATTGTAGATGATTTTTTTATTTTTATTTTTTTTGCAGTTTTTAAAGAAATTAAGTGCTTTTAAAAATCAAAAAGTTGTCACTCTTTTTAACCTTTTTTGGGGTTTTTTCTAGTTAAATCGGTGAATTCTAAACTTTTGTATGTTATGCTAATTATGTTATACCAATGTGTAGTATACTAATAATATTAAGAATACCATGTTTCAACAATAATTATGGCATATCAATATGCAGTATACCAAAATATTTGGTATATCGTTTAACGTACTCTAACAAAGTATACCATGATTTAATACTAATAATGGTATACCAATGTACAATATACCAAAGAATATAACACTAATCATAGTATATCAATATATAGTATACCAAGAATATTTGGTATATTATTTGATATACTCAATTAAAGTATCCCATGATTCAATAGTAATCATGGTATACCAATGTGTAGTATACCAAAAATATTAAAAATAACATTTAATATACTCGAACGAAGTATACCACGATTCGGTAGTGATTATGGTATACCAAAAAGTAGCATAACAAGAATACTGGGAATACCATGATTGTTGAATCATGATATACCAATGTATAGTATATCAAGAATATTGGGAATACTATTTAATATACTCAAATAAAGTATATGATTCAACAATAATATACTACACATTACACTAAAGGGCCATTTGGTACATGGGATAAGGTGGGATAAAGTGTACTATTAAATTTATATTATACTTGGTTGACCATATAAATTTATTCGGGGATAAATTTATACTGCCAATCAAACATAAAATAAACTTAGTCACATACTTAATCATGGATATCCCATGTTATCCTAGCTTATCCTATCAATTTTGGTATTATTTATTCTACCTCCCAGGTGAGATAAATTAGTCTAGGAATTATAATCTGAGAACTATAATCCCGGGATGATTTAGTCTGCTAACCAACTAACCTCTAAGAATATTTGAATACCACTTAACACACACAAATAAAGTATAGCACAATTCAACAATAATAATAATATACTATATAGTATACCACAATTCAACAATAATCATAGTATAATATGTAGTATACCAGGAATATTGAGGAGAAACATATCGGTTTTCACACAAACAAATTACAATATCAACATAGAAAGCGTATTAAAGAAATATTTGAAAACATGTTGTCTGGTTCATTAGCTACTTGTTCTTTATTTTGTCATCTCTTCCTAAAAGTTTTAGGAAAAAAAGTTGAGTAGGCTAGGAAACACAAAAGTTGTCATTCAAATTCATACTATTCCTTCTGCTAAAATGATCATTAAGATTAAAAATTACCAGGAACAGTCCCCTCTAAGAATGAAGAAAACAATCTTCTTTATATATTGAATTACAAAACCATGTGCATTAGACATGGAAAGGACAGTGCAGAGACTGGCAACCTATGTGAATACTGAGCTAAAAGGAAAACAGAGAAGCTCGTCTGGCATTGAGAGTGTAGTATCGAATAAAGAGACACAATTTTTTATTTTTTCATTTAAAAAAGAAAATTTGGGCATAAATGCAGATAGTTCTCAATCTATAGATTCTTAGGAAGGATTACTTTAAAATCACAGGATGTGCCTTGTTTTTATTTTTATATTTTTGAGTGTTATCTAGGTGCCTAATTAACTCAGCTTAATATATCAGAAAAGAACAAAACGATAAAGAAAAGAGAAACACACTATCCCATATTATGAACATAACAAGTTGTTCAATTGTATCAGCAAATACATCAACTTCTCCTCAATTCTAAAGCAGTTGAGGTCAACTATATGGTTATTTCGTATCCATTATACTATAATCAATAAAACCCCATAACCACCAAGAAACAAAAAATAAAGTTCTTAATAGACAAAATCTAGATCTAAAGAGCTTTGACCAGAAAGATCAAACTCGACGACCTCCAATAGGTGATCATGGCCGAAAATACCACTGCTCCGACGAGTTTGACTCCAGATCTGAGGCCTTCTCACTCTCTTTTTCGGTCTTCTTCTCCATTTCAAAGGCGTTTTTGTGGCGGATATAATAAAAGCAAGTGTCAACTGTTAGACTTGTGCTTTTCTATGCTTTCCTAGTTTTGGAGCAGCAGATGTCATTATGGATTTAGGAGTACGACAGGTCATTATTTTTTATCGGTAGGGCATTTATGTCCTCAACCCCAAATCTAATAGCGTAATGAGTCTTTCTAAAAAAGAGGAATAGTAGAAGTTGGATCTGCTGAGATGGATAAAATTCACAAATAGTCATCTTTCACCCTTTGCAATTCAAAAATTAATCATTTTTATGACAACAACTACAATAATAATAATACAATGTATTCTTATATGTGGGGTTTGGAATAAGATAGGATGTACGCAATCTTACCCTCGTACTAAAAGAACATAAAGGCTATTTCCGATAGATTCTCGGCTAAATAAAAGATGAAAAAAACACGGATAGAAAATTATAACAATACAAGATAATTAGAAAACTGAGACCAAAATAATAAAAGAAAAGATTAAAAAAAATATTGATAGCAAGTACTAACAATATAAAATATATAGTAATAGCAATATAAGGATAAAATGATACTATACTAATAGTATTGAATTAAGAAAGACAAAGAACTTTTATGAAGTTCAGCTTTATGACATTAACTATTTTTCAATTACAAAGCTAAAAAGTGACTAGCTAGCGCGATTACTATTGCTGAGCTAGAATACTAGTTCTTATATTATCACTTTGAAGTGTCTTGTAAGGTGTCATTTCGTCTCCCTCCCCATTCTATATCGATAAACCCATCAATCGTGAATGTAAGATGAAGTTTGTTCGTACAACCTTAGGTCAAATTTCAAGATGTCACAATTAATATTGCAGTGTCATGATTTCAACTATATCACAGCAAGGACAACTTCAAATATGAAATTACATTGGCAATCTAAAAACATATTAGGTCACGTAATCTAATAATTTTAAAACCATTTGATTTTATTTTGAAAGAAAATCTTTTGAATTTTGACTAACCCCTATTTGTTTGTGACTAAAATTCAAGACAAGAAACTTAATGATGGAAACGTCGTAAGCATCTTTCAGCGTATTGTTATGATTATTTGTTTTTTTCCAATTGAATTAAATCAGTGTTGTTGAATTTGTTATGTGGTTTTGTATTGGGCAAAGTATTTATACACGGGTTCGGGTCAGGGCTAACCCAATTAGAAGGAGTTACGGCGTGGATATCCGATTCGTAGATAAAGAGATGGGTCCGATATTTGACACAACCGGAATGGGACACAACCGGAATAGGATGCGACCGACTGGGAAATGTCATAGGACCGAAGACCGGACTCAAGCCACACATTTAGCCTATCACCGGATATTTCGCCAGGAGTGATTGTCTCAACCGTCTCAACCGTTACAGCGTGATTTGGGGAGATTCTATCCCGGATTTTAGGGGATTTATCCTATAATCAGTAATTTACCTTGTTTACAGTTATAGTTGTAGCCTATAAGAAGGGATTTGGGCTCATAGTTGTAAGGAGGGGAAAGATATCAATAAAAACTCTCTTCTCTTTAGCTATCAAAATACGATTACTAACACTATCAAGAAAGGTTCACATTCTTTTACTCTGTTCGTCATCATCGACGGTTACATCATTCTCTTCCCATATTTCAATTATTTTAACATATTGTTATTAAAGTATCGATTAGTTTACAGATCCTTAGCACTGCGAACAAATTCAATTGTTATCCCATTTTTAGGGTAAACAGTTTGGCGCCTACCGTGGGGCTAAGGATATCAGTAAACCTTTGATACATCTTTTTTCAAACACAATTT
>MCJB01043199.1:5065-43435 GCA_002018475.1 Nicotiana obtusifolia
AAAAAAAAAAAAAAAAAAAAAAAGTATATTTATAACAGGCAAATAATTAGTATTCCTTTTATTCCAAAATATATCATTGACGACCTTACAAACATGCAGTGGTCGAAATAGATTCAATAATTTGGAAACTGATAATGCAGGAGTTATGAGCCACAGCCACGACCTGTTGCCCTCATCATTTAACAGCCAAGAGTTATATTCTATATTCCGGCGTAAAAAATATTTATACAATTATATTATTTATAAGATAATTATAAGTAATTTTTTTACAATTAATAGTGCTCCGTTTATTTCAATTTATATGGTAATACTAGTATACTACTTTTAATTTAGTTAGTTTCAAAAAGAATAATACCTTTTTAAATATATTTGACACTCTTTAATTTTAGTTTTTCATTTTATTTTTAATGACATGCTCTATATTTCTAGAAATATCATAACATAACATGATTGAGATCACAAGCTTTAAACGTACATTTGACATGTATCGAAAATCTTACTTCTTTCTTACTTAAACCCTATGCACAGAGAAATAGTGTCGTATAAAACGAAAAGAATGGAGTAATACCTTAACTAAATATTCAATCAACAATTAAACTGCATTATTGACGTTTATATATATATATATAATATATATATATATATATATATTAGATTGTTTTTTCCAGAGAGAACAGACATGGACACGTAAGAAAATCAAGCATACACGTACAAAGAGATATGAACCACACACCAAAGGAGGAAACAAATTCTTTCTTAGACAAATCCTTGTGTTCTCTCTTTGTCTTCTACTCTCTCCCTTCATGAAAAAGACTGGAATGGTAAGAAATGAGATAAACTCTGTTTTTTCTTTTTAACTATAACCTTCTCCACACACGGAAGAGGTGGTCAATAAAAAAGAAAGCCAAAATAGAAAATTGTAGGAGTTTTGAGAGGCTGTAAATATGTGCCTTAGGTGAAGAATGTCATTCGTAGGATGATGATGTACGGGTCAGTTTGTGCATACTCGACTATCTATCAAGTACCTGTTATCTTCTATCAGTACAGTTAAAAAGTAATTTTTTTCTATACCATTTACAGTATGGAGTGCAGTTTTTTTTTCTAAGTTCATACTCCTTCCTGTCTATATTAGTTGTCGTGGTTATTTAATTTAACTGATCCAAAATAGTAATCAATTTTAGAAGATCAAGATATAATTAATTTTTTCTTTCTATTTTACCCTTAGCATTAATAGTACTCTTTAAAAGTAAAAAATATTAAGTAATAGAGAGAATATTTATTGAAGAAAGATTGATATATTAAAAAATTAGAGGTAAAAATAAGGGTGTTGTAGTAAAAAAATTTCTTATTTATTGTTTCTCAAAAGACGTGTAAACAAATATGACAATTATAAATGAATAGGAAAAAGTGTAAGTTGGAGACAAAAGAGCATACCTATTTTGTTTCATTGTATTTTGAGAGGGCATCGTTCACTTTTTGAACTTTAAGGAAAGCCATGCAAACACGTTGACATCCTGCCAAAAAGAGAAAAGAAAGATCACTACTTTGGACAGGAGTAGAGCTAGAGAGCAAGTTATGGATTCGGTCGAATCTAATAGTTTTAGTTCAAACTTCATATTTATTTTTAAAAGGTTATTTATATTGAGACTTAATTATTATTACTTCTACCTTGTACTATGCTGAGTCAGCATATAGCTATGTATAGTTAGTTGTAGTAGTTGTACAATTAGTTGTATCTGTAGAAGTATTATAGTTGGTATACGTGTACATATATACACATAAGAATAATAAAGAAAATCAGAGTTCCATTTTACAATTCATGTTGTTCTCTATCATCTCAGTTGCTTTCCCCTTTCTCTCTCAGAACTCTCGAGAATCACCATTGAAGCTTCTGAGTAAGCTTCACATTTTCTCCAATGTGTTGATCTCAAATATGGTATCAGAGCCGGTAGAATTTTGCTCGAAGTTTGCCGGAACTTTTTGTCTCAAAATCTCTTTTCCTATCATCTGCTAGGGTTTTGGATATGTGATTTCGATCTGCGATTTTCATACAAATTGAAGAATTTCCAGCAAAATTGATCTTCTACTCACTGAATCGGTTGATACATTCGTCAATTTTATCGATTAGAGCTTCTCACATGGTTGTCGATCAAACCGAAGAAGTCACACCCACTACGAGCTGAAATGACCAACCAATCATCGATGCGACCAGTCCTTTGTACATTCACCCTTCGGGCAGTCCGGAGCAATGCTAGTGCCAGTTCCGTTTGATGGAATTGGGTATAGATCTTGGAGAAGGAGTGTGTTATGGGCCCTATCAGTCAAAAATAAATTAGGGGTTATAAATGGGAAATGTTGAAAACCTAGCCCCAATTCACCTCAGTTCCGTCAATGAGAGAGATGTGATGATATGGTAACTTCCTGGATCCTTAATTCCCTCGCAAAGGAGATTTCTGACAGTATCGAGTATGTCAATGACTCAGTCGAGCTATGAAGGGAACTGGAAGATCGATATAATCAACGAATGGGGCAAAGCTATATCAGATCCAAAAGGAGATCAACGACCTTGTTCAGGGCTCCTTAGACATCACTGCCTACTATACACGAATGAAGAGACTGTGGGAAAAATGAAACACCCTGAGTGCTAAATCTCAGTGCAGCTGTGTTTGTACATGTGGATCAAAGGAAACTATGCATAAAGCAGAACAAGATCGACGATGATATACATGCCAGTTTGTGCATACTAGACTATCTATCAAGTAATTGTACCTTCTATCAGTACAGTTAAAAGTTATTTTTCTTCTATACTGTTTAAAGTATGGAGTGCGGTTTTCTTTTTCTGAGTTCGTACTCCCACCTATCTATATTAGTTATCGTGGTTAATAAATATAACTGATCCAAAATAGTTATCACTTTAAAAAAATGAAGATATAATTTGTTATTTCTCCTACTTCGCCCTTAGCATTAATAGTACCCTTGAAAGTAAAAAACACTGAGTAATAGAGAGAATAATTATTTAAGAAAAATTAATATATTGAAAGACTAAAGGTATAAATAAAGGTACTATAGGAAAAAAAATCTTTATTAATTATTTCTTTTGAGATGTATAAGAAAAATACGACAACTAAAATGGATCGGAGGAAGTGTTAAATTGGAGACAAAAGGGCGTACCTATTTTGTTTCATTGTATTTTTGAGAGGGCATTTTTTACTTTCTGATCAAACTTGATGGGAAGACATATTGTTTCAAACACATAGACATCGCGCAAAAAAAAAAGAAAAGAAATATCACTACTTTGGGCAGGAGCGGAGTTACAGACTACGTTACGGGGTCGGTCGAATTTAGTAATTTTAGTTTAAACTCTATATTTATCTTAATAAAATTATTTAATATGTATATATTATTAATTTAAAACCCAATAAGTTAAAAAAATTAGAATACTAAACCTGTAAACTTCAAATCTTCTTTTCGCCGTTGACTTTAGACACATTAAACGTTCCTGCATTATAAGTAAAATTAACAAGTGAGAATGCTGTTGAAAATAGAGAAACTACAAAAATTTAGCAACTTTTAAGAAATGATGTGTTGGTTAAGGTCCCCAATTTATGATTTTCATTTTCTTTTTGTTCTTATAATAATATTAACTGAGTTAATTTGTATATACATCGACTATTTTACTAAATACGTGTTATTTTTTGCTAAGTTAATGTTTTTTATTTCTTTTGGTGTTCTGAGAGTTTTCTGTTTCCCTGTAAAACGGTACGCTTGAATTTACACATGGTTTCTAGACAAGTCAATAAATTTGATCCTGAAGTAATAGAAGAATTAGATAAATATGCAATTCTTAACCTTGAGATGGAGACGAAATAGCAGAAATAGTAGTTCCGGGAGCAGGGCTATCCGGGCACAACAACAATGAAATCAAAAAGCGAGAAGATAAAATTATATTAAGCTTTGAATAGTGTGTAGCGTTAGTTTACCAGAAAATTCGTGTCCTCTACAATGATAATAGAGCTCACTATTTATAGTTGCACCTAGGAAATAAGGTCCTAGGATCAAGCCCTTCTTTAGTGTCAATTGTGAGGACCAAAGAATGTGGAACGGCGGGCATGCATGTCATATTCTTTGTAACGTCCAATATACTAAATGATGTAAATATTCTTCGCTAAATGCTACCGGGTGGCATGATTTTATTTCATCTTTATGAGTATCATTCTTTCCAGTAACAAACGGAATAGTTGCCTTAGGTTTCAACTATCCTCTGCCTTCGGCTCCACGTGTCACTTCCTTACGCGATCATTTAATATAACATATTTTACCCTACATAGACAGTCCCCCTGCTTTCTAGTGGCATAACTTTGTATCACCAGAAAGTTGGTAGAAGCATTCTTTTCGGCAGAAATTTTACTGACCCCCTCTGAAAAGCTTCTGACGGTTGATTAGACGCACGTCTCTCCGCATTTAATTCCTCGAACACGCGTCATCCCACGATTCAGCATAATTTTTGCCAGCTATCGAGGTAATTATGGCCACAGGTTTAGCCACTTAAACCTTTACTTATACGCATCAACCTCCTTTATTCACACCTCATAATTTTTCAAACTCTCTCAAACTCTGTTCATTCAACTTGTACTCTGTTCTTCAACCTTCCTTTAATTTTCCTCATAAGAGAAAAACTTTTCCTTCTTATCTATCATAAAATGACTTCTTCTATTAAAAACCTTAGTTCCTCAAAGAACAAAAGCAAAGTCGATGAAGCTGCTCCTCCTACAGTGAGCACCATCATCCCTAGAAATCTCATCACATCTAAAGACTTCGAAGAGAAATTTTCTTCCGCTAACCCTCATCGTTGAAAAAACATATGTTATGTACAACATGAGGAGAAAAACCTTGGAAGAGGCTAAAGCGAGTATCATTGACTTTGATACTGAAATCGCTAAAGCCCGTGAACCGGAGTCAGCTGCTAAAACGGGTCTCCTGGCCGAGCCTCCGGTTCTGAATCCTCGGAAACTGAAGAGGAACCGGAAGGAGAAGATGTTGAGGGCCAAAATGATGAGGTCAAGATATCGAGCCGGTGGCGGATCTACCCACTACCCCAGGGGGCGTGGATGCTTCTCTTCCTTCGGGTTCCGGAGATCCAGCAGCTTAGCTTTTCATTTTTTCCCCAGCTTTTATACTTTTGCCGTTTTGGCACATTTGTTGTAAATAAAACACCTTTTTGTTCAAGTATTGCATGAGTCTTTCTGCGTTCTTTTGCTTGAACATTTATGCGAGTTTTATCTATGCATTCTTTCTTGCTTAAGTGTTTTGCGCAAATTTTACTGTTTGCGTCAGATTATACAAGGCTTTGGGTATATCTTCCCACGAAAGCATTTGGATTTCGGGCACAAGTTCTTCCGAAATCAAACCTTTATCGTGAGGGTTTTTATAAGAGAGGGCCCTCCTATGTTTACGGTGCTCTTGAAGAGGACATCTCCTGTTTATTACGGTACTAGCATTTGAAGTACTTTATTGACTTTCAAATGACAAAATCAATTCATCGTTCAGACAAGAAACAAGATAGAAACAAAAGGACTTTACTTTATTCCTTTCATTTTCAAAAAGTTTCATAAGCATTCGTTATGCTAAAAAGAAATTTCTATTTCTTGTGGTTAACTTATACAAATTGTTTCTACGGGGCTGGCCACGCAGTCCCTTGTCCCGATGATATAACTATGTTTTCGATTTTCGTATTTCGATCGACGTGGAAATCATTGTTACCGTATCCTCATAGCATCCCCCCCCCAAGTGTTCGAATGCGAAGAATATGAATTTGAACACTGAAAGTTTTTCACCTTCGAGGACTCCACTAGTGAATTGCTAGATAATCTTCAGTTCGGTAACAAATTTCACTTCCCTTTAGGAATTTATGCTATCGAGCCAAAACCTATCTAACAATCCCCTAGTGGTTTGCACTTGTGGACGGTCGGGTAACTGTTGTTCGGTAGCAAACTTAACTTCCCGGTGGGAACTTTGCTACCGAGTAAAAAATTATCTAACCGATCGGGAGTGGTTCTTTCCTTGTGTGCCTTGCCACTAAAAGGTCTTATTGTTGCTGTTGAAACCTTCTTCATATTATGCTTTCCGTTGTTGTCTCTTTAAAAACCTTGCTAGAAAAACCCAATTGGGACAAAAACTGGACGAAGAGCAAAAGAGTGCAGCACATACTTTCAGTACATGTGATGTTCATCAGCAATAATATCTCTTCAGTGTGCCACATTCCAGTTGGGCAACTTTTCTCAATCTTGATTCTCCAACTCGTATGAACCTTTCTCGGTGACAGCTGAGTTACTTTTCTTAGAACCAAGTCTCCCACTTTGAGTTAGTAAACTTGCACTCGAATGACAAGGCGAAGAGGTGATCCATTTGATTTTCATGTCTTCAAGGAACTTTGTGACCTTTGCGCCAATAAACTGTAGCCCATTATTGCAGGCTATCCATTTTGGTATTCCAAATCTGCAAATTATGTTCTCCCACAAGAAATTCACCACTTCACGTTCGCCGATATTCTGATGAGGACCTGTTTCAACCCATTTAAAAACTTAGTCAATTAAAATCAAAAGAAACCTTACCTTACCAGGGGCCGGTGGCAGTAGTTCGACAATGTCCATCCCCCACTTCATGAACAGCCATGGAGATAAAACTGAGTATAATATTTCTGCTGGCTGATGTACCAATGGTGCGTAGGTTGACACTTATCGCATTTTTGTACGAAAGCCTTGGCGTCTTGTTCCATTCAGGGCCAATAATACCCTGGCCTTACCAGTTTTAATATGAAGGAACCTGCGTCCGAATGATATCGACAGATCCCTTTGTGGACTTCTCGCATAACATAATTAGCTTTGGACGCTCCCAAACATCGGGCTAAAGGGCCTTGGAAAGATTTCCTGTACAATTGGCCTCCTTTGAAACTATATCCCACTGTTTTGGCGCGTAGCGCCCGAGATACCTTAGGATCTTCAGGCAACTTTCCGTGCTTGAGGTAGTCGATGATCTCATTCCTCCAGTCCTAGACTAAATTAGTCGCGTTTACCTCGTAATAATTTTCTGCATCCAGAAATGAGTTCATAAGCTGTACGATCGTATCGAAGTCCGGTCCCTTCATTTCTGTCGATAAGCCAAGGTTAGCTAAACCGTCCGCTTCTGCATTTTCTTCCCTCTCGAAATCGAACAAGAAGTGCCTGAACCTTCACTACGTACTTTTGCATGCGCTCTTCTTTGGCTTCGAAGATCCTATAGACTTGATTTACTACCATCTAGGAGTCGCATTTGATTTCTATGACCACGGAATCTAGTCCCCTGACTAATTTGAGTCCTGCAATCAAAGCTTCATACTCCGCCTCAAAAGGAACCGTTATTATGGCCTGCCTTAGGGTTTCTCCCGAAGGCGTGATTGATATTATGCTAAGCCAGACCTTTTTACATTGGAGGCTCCATCCATAAATAGGGTCCAAACTCCTGATGTCGATTTTGATACCATCATTGCTTTTTTGCTTGCCAGAGGCAGCAATCCCTGACTAAAATCGGCCAGAAAGTTAGCCAAAACCTGTGACTTAATCGCAGTCCTAGGCTTATATTCTATGTCAAATTTAATCATTTCGATGACCTATTTGGCCAACCTACCAGAAAGTTCGGGCTTATGAAGGATATTTCGCAGGGGAATGGTGGTCACCTCAACTATCGGGTGACATTGGAAGTAAGGCCTTAGCTTTCGAGCGGCGACTACGAGAGCCAAGGCCAGCTTCTCCAAATACGGGTAGCGAGTTTCTGCTCCCATAATTCTACTAATGTATTTAATGAGATATTGCGTACCTTCATCCTCACGGAATAAAACGGCGCTTACCGCTACTTTCGAGATTGCTAGGTAGATTAATAATTTTTTGCCTTCCTCCGTCTTCGAAGTTACGGAGGGCTTGACAAGTACCTATTTAAATCCTTCAAAGCCTGCTGGCATTACGGGGTCCATTCAAAGTCATTCTTCTTTCTGAGTAGCGCGAAGAAATGGTGACATTTCTCTGATGACCGAGAAATAAACTTGCTCGAAGTGGCCAATCTCCCTGTGAGCCTTTGAACTTCTTTCACGCTTGGTAGCTGGTCCGAGATGTTTTTGATGGCTTTGATTTTATCGGGGTTTACCTCAATTATCCTTTATGACACCAATTATCCTAGGAACTTGCTGGAGCTGACCCCGAACGCGCACTTCTCGGGGTTAAACTTCATGTTATGCTTCCTTAGGATGTCAACAGTTTCTTGCAAGTGCTTAAGATGATCACCTGCGTTCAAATACTTAACAAGCATATTGTCTATATAAACTTCCATGGTTTTCCCTATCTGTTTTTCAAACATCTTGTTTACGAGCCGCTGATAAATGGATCCGGCGTTCTTTAGCCCGAAGGACATCACATTATAGCAGTATGTGCCGAAATTCATTATGAATAAAGTTTTTTCCTAATCCTTCAAGTTCATATTAATTTGGTTGTACCCGGAATAAGCATCGAGAAAACTCATTAACTCGTGCCCGGCCATTTCATCAATCATTTGATCGATGTTTGGTAGTGGGAATGAGTCCTTCGGGTCCGCCTTTTTTAGGTCCTTATAGTCTATGCACATGCAAAATTTATTGTTCTTCTTAGGAACTACTACTACGTTAGCTAGCCAGTCCGGATACTTTACTTCTCGAACGGAACCGATATCAAGTAGGCGAGTTACCTCTTCTTTGACGAATTTATTTTTGGCCTCAACAATACGACGCTTCTTTTGTCTTTCCGGAGGGATGTTGGGATCCAAGCTTAGCTTGTGTATAGCCACTTTCATCAAGATACCTGTCATATCCGCATGCGACCACACAAAACAATCGGTATTAAATTTAATATATTCAATAAATTCATACCTGAATTCGGGGTGCAGTCCTATCCCTAAGTGGAATTTCTTCTCCAAGAACTTTTCAAACAATGCGACTTATTCAATCCCTTCCACTGTGGACTTCGTTGCGTCCGTCTCTTCCCCCTTGTTGACTTCACTTGATTCGGGAGCAGGCGATGGTTCCTGTAATTGCTATGCCGAATGCTCCTTCCTTTTTCTACTGGAGACCGAAATCTCATTCATCTCCCTTGCTGCTGGTTGATTGCCTTTAATCTGTTTAATCTCCTCGGGTGTTGGGAATTTCAGCAACTGATGATACCTTGATGTTACAACTTTCATCTCGAGCAACCACGGTTTTCCCAAGATAATGTTGTAACCCATATCACCATCCACAACCTCGAAAAAATTGTCTTAGTCACCCCTTCGACATTTGTGGGCAGCAGGATCTCTCCTCGGGTTTTCACACTTGCGAGGTTTAACCTGTTGAGGAGCTTTGCCGCCGGAATGATGCTTCCAATAAGTTTGGCTTGTTCCAATACCCTCCATTGTACAATATTGGCCGAACTCCCTGCATCCACCAGAACACGTTTGATTTTACAATCTAATACATTTAAAGAAATTACCAATGCGTCGTGTGTGGTAGCAACAATCCATCTGCATCTTTCTCCGTGAAAGTGATGTCGTATTTAGCGACTTCCCGGAGCCTCTTGTTGTGTGTTACTGATACCTTCATTTTTTTTTTCTGTCGAGAAGGTAACACCGTTAATCTCATTTCCCCCAAAAATCATGTTGATCATCTGGCGCAGGGGATCTTTTTCTGCTTCTGAGGGCTCGGTATTATCACGGTTGTGACCGTAATTATTTTTAACCCGATCACTTAAGAATTCCATGAGATGGCCATTTTTCAGTAGCGTTGCCACCTCTTCACGCAGATGTTGGAAGTCCCCAGTCTGGTGGCCGTTCGTCCCGTGGTATTCGCACCACAAATTTGGATCCCTCTGGCTGGGATCGAACCTCATCGGCTTAGGGAACCGTGCATCTTTAATGTTCCTGATAGCGGATACCAACTCTACCACACTACCGTTGAAGTTGTATTTTGAAAGTCTAGAGTAGAAAGGATCTCGAGGACATGATGTTTCCTTATCCTGTAGTCTGTTGCTTCGATCGCGATCAGTTCTTCTATCGGTAGCGAACCTGTCCGAGACCAAAAACCTCTGCCGCGTCCTTCGGCCCGTTCATAGGCCAAAACCGGCCCCTCGAAGATCGTCTATCTGTGTCAAAATCGTCTTTTGATTTCTCTTTATTCTTCTCCCGACCTCTAATCGATACTGGGAAGACGAGCTGATCATCCTCAATCTTTATCTTGGACTCGTACTGTTACAACCCATATTTGCATACGTTAGCGTATGCCAGTAAGTTAGTCTACATAGGTCCGAGAAGAGATTATCTTTGAGATGATAAGAATTTAGTCCTATTGGTCTTAAATGATACAAGGGTGTATAAGGGTGGTTAACAAGTAATAGTAGTTAAACGAATCAAGGATGTTGTAACTCGTATTTTCGGGTAGATATAGAGGTGATTAATATTACCAAAAGGTTATGTTTTAAGGTATTTGAATCATATAATACCCGTTTCATAATTCTTGAAGTCAAACGAGTTATGAAACAAAAGTCGACAAAAGTTGTCGTAACTTACGTTCATAATTTTACTCATACTTTAGGTCAAATGTCACTAAGCTTTTCTCCCAATTTACTTGGAATTATGGGGTGAAAATTGAATATCTATGAGTCTAGTTTCCAAAGCATTAAACATTCGTCTATACGATCTCATAATTGGGAGATATTCGCGTTTTCGCGAGATTGCGCCAAGCACCTCTCTATGGGGCCCACAGAGGCGGTTTAAGACATATGGATATATATAACACGCCTCAACCCCATTTTAAGTCATTAGTTTTCAGTATATTCAGACTTTAGAACTCCAAGAACATCCTCTCAAGGTTCGCTCATGATCCAAGACTAAAACAAAGGGCAAACAACACAAATCAAGTGTCGGGAATCCCGTGGCGCCAGTAAGTTCCTATTTCTTCTTGTTGTTGCTGATTTTTGTGTTGTTCCAGCTCGTGTGGGAGGTTGTTTTAAGTTGTTTATGCTCTGTAAAATACTCCCTCAATTTTTAATATCAACCTAGGTGATTTCAAGCCTTCTAAAGTGATTCTAGTGCTGAAAAACCCTAATTGATTGCTAGCTTCGCTTCCTTGTTCTTGTGGCATGGCAGCATTGGAGGGATATCCGTGGTCAATTAAGTTCAAATTGGAGTTGTTATTTCCGTTTAAAGGTAAGGCACCTCTTACCCTACATGTATTTAAGATTATCCAAGTTACGGCTAAGTCGTTAAAGCTAGAGCTTGTGAGATATACGTCGAAAGGCTTGCTAGTAATGTTGTTGGTTGGTGGACTATTTTGGGAGGCTTAATATGATTATTATTGATGTTGTTTTGGATGTTTGGTGATTTTGTTAACTTGTGGGAATTCATATATATAGGGGAGGTTCTGTCCGTTTCATCGCAAAGTAGGTTACAGTTAATACATAATAGTTACGACGCTTAAACGATAACGGTAGTGTCATTTCTCTTATTATAGACTAAGGAGTCATGGAATTTTCATAGCTTGAGGTTGGGCAGTATATACAAGGTATGTGAGACTGTTCCTTTCCTTCTTTTGCACGACTCTGATTGTACACAATGCAATGAACGAGCTCCAAAGATACTCTACTCTTAGAAGGTCGTAATACTTATATTGTTTCCCCTCTTATAGGAAGATTGATGTTGATGTTACTTCTTTGACCTTACTCTACTCCGAAAGGTTCAAAGTGTGATTCTAATGAGTCCAGCATGCATTATCTATTTTACCCTATCGAGCCGCGCTATAGTCGGCCGGGTATGGCACCTATTGTGCAACTATATATATGTATCTGTTTTACTCTACCGAGTCGCGCTATAGTCGGCATTTATTTTACTCTATCGAGTACGCGCTATAGTCGGCCGGGTATGGCACCTACTGTGCAACCACTGATCAGTTGGGTATGATGTTACCGAGCCTTATGATGGCCGGGGTATGATATGATTATGATGAGGTCCACAGAGGCGTACATATATGATGATTTTAAAAGGATATATATGTATATGCACATCAGGCATCAAAGTGAGATGCCGTCTCAGACCTCATTTACTCCTTCTCCTCCAAAGGATATAAGAAGGCACCCAGCATCTCCAGTTCCTCCATCTGGTACTACAGACCAGGATATGCGGAGTGCGGTACAATTGTTGACTAACTTGGTAGCTACTCATGTTCAGAGGCAGAATACCGGTGCTACTGATAAACCGGTTAGTGCAAGAGTTCATGATTTTATTAATCTAGATCCTCCAGTGTCTACCGGATCAGACCCCAAGGAGGCCCCGCAGACTTTTAATGATCAGGTTCATCGTACACTGCGGGTTATGCATGCTAGTGATACGAAGGCAGTAGAGTTGGCTTCTTATCGGTTATGGGATTTAGCAGTTTTCTAGTATGATAGTTGGGAAAGATCCAGGGTTCCGAATGCTCCCTCACCTATGTGGAAGGAATTTTCTGAGGCCTTTCTTCATAACTACCTACCAGTTGAGATACGACGAGCTAGAGCTGATAAGTTCTTGAACCTTCGACAGGGTAATATGAGTGTGCGAGAGTATGGTATGCAGTTTGATTCTTTAGCAAGGCATGCTCCCCGTATAGTGGCCAAGATGAGCGATAGGGTGCACCTGTTCGTGAACGGATTGGGACCACATCTCATAAATGAGTGCACGACAGCCTCCTTGATAGAGGGCATGGATATTTCTCGTATTCAGGCATATGCCCAGACACTAGAGGATCGTAAGCGCCAGCAAAGAGTAGACAGGAAGCAGGATAGGAGCCAGCATAAGAGGGTGAGATTTGCAGGGTATTCTGGCGACTTCAGAGGTAGTGTTAGGCCCCAGTCTTCGAGGAGTTTTGCGCCACCAGTAGCTAGTGCTACTCCACGCTTTCAGAGGCTCCAGTATGATCAATTTACCTATTCTGGTTCAGGTAAGAGTTCGCGGGCATCAGGCTCACAATATCATAGGGATACAAGTCAGACGAGACCCCCAATACCTCGTTGTGATCAGTGCGGCAAGGCCCACTTTGGACTGTGCCGTCGAGGTTCAGATGTATGCTATTCTTGCGGACAGCCTGGCCATATGAGGCGAGATTGTCCTAATAGAGGAGGTGGTGGTATGGCTCAGCCGACTGGATTTGTGGCTGGTTCTTCCTTGTCAGTTCGACCTCCAGCACGGGATTTTCAGCAATCGGTAGGTCCTGGTAGAGATAGAGGTGCAGTGCTGAGTTCGAGTGGTACTCAAAATCGAACATATGCTCTAGTAGGTTGACAGGATCTCGAGTCATCTCCGGATATTGTTACAGGTATATTGTCTGTGTTTTCTTATGATGTATATGCGTTGATTGATCGGGGATCTACATTATCATATGTTACACTCTTTGTGGCTAATAAGGTTGGCATCAAACTTGAATTAATAAGTAAACCACTTGCGGTATCTACTCCGATAGGAGAATCAGTGATTGTTAGAAGGGTATATAGAGGTCGTACAGTGATGATTTGTAGTCGTCAAACCTCGGCGAATTTATTTGAGTTAGAAATGGTTGATTTCGATGTGATAATGGGAATGGACTGGTTGGCCTCATGCTATGCAAATGTTGATTGTCGTACGAAGATGGTTAGGTTTCAGTTTCCTGGTGAACCCGTTATCGAATGGAAGGGGAACATTGCTACGCCGAAAGGTATGTTTATTTCCTATCTTAAGGCAAGGAAGATGATCGCAAAGGGTTACATTAATCATCTCGTTCGCGTTAGGGATGCAGAGGCGAAGCCGCCTACTCTACAATCAATCCCCGTGGTCAATGAATTTTCAGATGTTTTCTCAGATGAACTCCCAGGTCTTCCTCCTGAAAGGGAGATAGAGTTTAGCATTGATATGTTGCCTGACACTCAGCCGATCTCTATCCCTCCATACAGTATGGCCCTGGCAGAGTTGCGAGAGTTGAAGGCGCAGTTGAAGGACTTGCTGGGTAAGGGCTTCATTAGGCCTAGCACTTCACCTTGGGGCGCGCTAATCTTGTTTGTGCGGAAGAAAGATGGGTCGTTAAGGATGTGTATCGATTATCGATAGTTGAATAAGTTTACTATAAAGAACAAATATCCACTTCCCAGGATTGACGACCAACTCCAGGATGCCAAGTATTTTTTCAAGATTGACTTACGTTCAAGGTATCATCAGGTGAGGGTCAAGGTGAAGAATATTCCAAAAACAGCCTTCCGGACAAGATATGGGCATTTTGAGTTCTTGATAACGTTGTTCAGGCTAATAAATGCCCCAACAGCTTTTATGGATCTCATGAATAGTGCATTCAGGCCCTATCTCGATGAGTTCGTGATTGTATTCATTGATGACATTCTGGTGTATTCTTGTTCAAAGACAGAACATACAGGCCACTTACGGATAGTATTACAGACCCTTCGGGATCGTAAGTTGTATGCTAAGCTCTCCAAATGTGAATTCTGGCTAAACTCAGTAGCCTTCCTTGGCCATGTGATATTTGACGAGGGTATTAGTGTTGACATTCAAAAGATCGATGTAGTGAAAAATTGGCCAAGACCTACAACACCGTCAGAAGTCCGCAGTTTTTCAAGGCTAGAAGGATATTATAGGAGGTTTGTAGAAGGGTTTTCCTCTATATCAGCCCCATTGACTAAGTTGACATGGAAAGCTACCAAGTTCCAGTGGTCTGACGCTTGTGAACATAGTTTTCAGGAGGTAAAGAATCGATTGACATCCGCACCAGTGTTCACTCTCACAGAAGGAACTGAAGGTTATGTGGTATATTGTGATGCCTCAAATATAGGTTTGGGGTGCGTATTGATGCAACGTGGGAAGGTGATTTCTTATGCATCAAGACAATTGAAGAAGCATGAAAATAGTTACCCGACTCATGATTTGGAATTGGCGGCAGTAATATATGCTTTGAAGATTTGGCAGCACTACTTATACGGTGTCAATGTTGACATCTACACAGATCACAGAAGTTTACAATACATCTTCTAGCAGAAGGAGTTGAATATGAGGCAGCGTAGGTGGCTTGAATTACTGAAAGATTACGATATCGAGATATGGTACCATCCCGGTAAAGCCAATGTTGTGGCAGACGCTCTCAGTCGTAAGTCAATGGGAAGCCTAGTACATATTGAGGCAAGTAGATAGGGGTTGACTAAAGAGCTTCATCAGCTAGCCAATATGAGAATCAGATTGTTAGACCCTGATGACGGAGGTGTTACTATATAGAATATGTCAGAATCTTCTTTGGTAACTGAGGTAAAAGCACGGCAATATGAAGATCCTACCTTAGTACGATTGAGAGAGAGCGTTCAGCAGTGTAAAATTTCGGCTTTTGAGATTGGAGGAGATGGGGCACTAAGATATCAGGGCAGATTATGTGTGCCTAATATAGCAGGGTTACGAGAGAAAATTATGATTGAGATTCATCCGTCCCGATATTCCATCCATCCCGGTTCGACAAAGATGTATCATGACTTTAAGGAGCAGTACTGGTGGGATAACATGAAGAAGTCTATTGCAGAATTTGTAGCCTAGTGCCCTAATTGTCAACAAGTAACTATTGAACATCAGAAACCAGGTGGATTGATTCAGAATATATAAATTCCGACTTGGAAATGGGAGGTGATTAATATAGACTTCATTTTTGGGTTACCTCGCTCTTATCATAAGTTTGACTCTATTTTGGTGATAGTTGATCGACTTACAAAATGTGCCCATTTTCTGCCAGTTAAGACAACTTACACAGCTGAAGATTATTCGAAGTTGTATATCTAGGAGATTATTTGGCTTCATGGTGTGCCGGTGTCTATTATATCAGACCGAGGAGCTCAATTTACGGCTAACTTTCGGAGGTCTTTTCAGAAGGGTTTAGGCACACAAGTGAATCTCAGCACGGCATTTCATCCGCAGACTGACGGACAGGCTGAACGTACCATTCAGACACTTGAAGATATGCTACGAGCATGTGTTTTAGATTTCAAGGGGAACTGGGATGATTATCTGGCACTTATAGGATTCTCCTACAATAATAGCTACCATTCCAGCATTAAAATGGCCCCATATGAGGCACTATACAGGAGGAGATGGAGATCACCAGTTGGATGGTTCGAAGTCGGTGAGATGGAATTGTATGGGCCATATTTGATTCACCAAGCCATTGAGAAGGTGAAAGTGATACAAGAGCGACTGAAGGCGACACAAAGCAGGCAAAAATCTTATTCCGATGTCTGACGTCGTGACCTGGAATTTGAACTTGGTGATTGGGTTTTCCTGAAGATCTCGCCGATGAAGGGTGTTATGAGTTTTGGGAAGAAGCGTAAACTAAATCCGCGGTATACCGGGCCGTACAAAATCCTTCAACGAATTGGACAGGTTGCTTATGAGTTAGAATTGCCATCTGAATTGGAATTTGTCCACCCGGTATTCCATGTATCTATGTTGAGAAAATGTATTGGAGACCCTTCTCGAGTCGTCCCTATTAAAGATGTACAAGTTACAAAGGATCTATCATATGAAGAAATTCCAGTGGCTATATTAGATCGACAAGTCTGCAAGCTGAGAACAAAGGATGTAGCTTCCATCAAAGTATTGTGGAGGAACAATAATACGGAAGAAATGACATGGGAAGCAGAAGATGATATGAAGTCTAAATACCATTACCTGTTCCAGAATGAAGATAACGAGGATGCCGGGGGAACGCAGGACGCATTAGAAGGAGAAACGTCTCTATGAGGGAAGCAATAACTTGAGAATACTTTTTCTTAATACAAAATGGTGATATGCGGATAACGTACGTAGCTATAATGCTTTATATAGCCTTGTAAGGCCATAGGTTGGGTTTAACTGCTTGCAAGTTTGGCTAGTGTCCATTTTATAGAGGAAACTCAGCCGAAAATTTCCGTCAAAAATCCACGATGAGGTAGACTCCCCGTAAACCCTTACATTCGAGGACGAATGTTCCTAAGGGGGGGAGGGTGTTACAACCCATATTTGCATACGTTAGCTTATGCCGTAATTTAGTCTACATAGGTCCGAGAAGAGATTATCTTTGAGATGATAATTTAGTCCTATTGGTCTATAAGGATGGTTAACAAGTAATAGAAGTTAAACGAATCAAGGACGTTGTAACTCGTATTTTTAGGTAAATATAGAGGTGATTAATATTACCAAAAGGTTATGTTTTAAGGTATTTGAATCATATAATACCCATTTCATAATTCTTGAAGTCAAACGAGTTATGAAACAAAAGTCGACAAAAGTAGTCGCAACTTACGTTCATAATTTTACTCATACTTTATGTCAAATGTCAGTAAGCTTTTCTCCTAATTTACTTGGAATTATGGGGTGAAAATTGAATATCTATGAGTCTAGTTTCCAACGCGTTAAACCGTTCATCGATACGATCTCATAATTGGGAGATATTCGCGTTTCCGCGAGACTGCGCCAAGCACCTCTATGGGGCCTACATAGGCGGTTTAAGACATATGGATATATATAACACGCCTCAACCCCGTTTTAAGTCATTGGTTTTCAGTATATTCAGACCTTAGAACTCTAAGAACATCCTCTCAAGGTTCTCTCATGATCCAAGACTAAAACAAAGGGCAAACAACACAAATCAAGTGTCAGGAATCCCGTGGCACCAGTAAGTTCCTATTTCTTCTTGTTGTTGCTGATTTTTGTGTTGTTCCAGCTCGTGTGGGAGGTTGTTTTAAGTTGTTTATGCTCTGTAAAATACTCCCTCAATTTTTAATATCAACCTAGGTGATTTCAAGCCTTCTAAAGTGATTCGAGTGCTGAAAAACCCTAATTGATTGCTAGCTTCGCTTCCTTGTTCTTGTGGCATGGCAGCATTAGAGGGATATCCGTGGTCAATTAATTTCAAATTGGAGTTGTTCTTTCCATTTAATGGTAAGGAACCTCTTAACCTACATGTATTTAAGATTATCCAAGTTACGGCTAGGTCGTTGAAGCTAGAGCTTGTGAGATATACGTCGAAAGGCTTGCTAGTAATGTTGTTGGTTGGTGGACTATTTTGGGAGGCTTAATATGATTATTATTGATGTTGTTTTGGCTGTTTGGTGATTGTGTTAACTTGTGGGAATTCATATATATAGGGGAGGTTCTATCCGTTTCATTGCAAAATAGGTTACAGTTGATACATAATAGTTACGACGCTTAAACGATAACGGTAGTATCATTTCTCTTATTATAGACTAAAGAGTCGTGGAATTTTCATAGCTTGAGGTTGGGCAGTATATACAAGGTATGTGAGACTGTCCCTTTCCTTCTTTTGCACGACTCTGATTGTACATAATGTAATGAACGAGCTCCAAAGATACTCTACTCTTAGAAGGTAGTAATACTTATATTGTTTCCCCTCTTATGGGAGGATTGATGTTGATGTTACTTCTTTGACCTTACACCACTCCGAAGGGTTCAAAGTGTGATTCCAATGAGTCCAGCATGCATTATCTATTTTATCCTACCGAGCCGCTCTATAGTCAGCCGGGTATGGCACCTATTGTGCAACTATATATATGTATCTGTTTTACTCTACCGAGCCACGCTATAGTCGGTATTTATTTTACTCTACCGAGTCCGCGCTATAGTCGGCCGGGTATGGCACCTACTGTGCAACCACAGATCAGTTGGGTATGATGTTACCGAGCCTTATGATGGCCGGGGTATGATATGATGATGATGAGGTCCACAGAGGCGTACGTATATGATGATTTTAAAAGGATATATATGTATATGCATATCAGACATTTCATGATTAGTCGCCCTCAGAGGCACTCAGATGTTACAGGGTGTATAGTTTCTATCCCTATGCACATTACTGTTCTTACATTATGCTTTCCTATCTTACATACTCAGTACCTTATTTGTACTGACGTCCTTTTATTTGTGGACACTGCATGTCGTGCTGCAAGTCCTGATAGGCAGGTAGACGAAGCTCTCCCACCATAGTAGGCTGCTAGTTCAGCATTTATCGGCGAGATCCCTTCTCCGGACTTGTCGTCGTCTTGGTATGCATTACAGCACTTATGTTCTTTTAGAGGCTCATAGACAGGTGTCGACTCATGTATAGTTGGGATTGCCTTGTCGGCAAATTTATTTTTGTTGTATAGTTTTTCATGACCGCCTAGTCGGCCGTGTTATATATGTTTATGTCATTATCTGGAATTTTGGTTGATTAGGATTATTGTCTGCCATTCATACTGATCTCGTCGGCCCTTATAGATAATAAGAAAGGTTAGATAAAATGTATGTTGGTACTCGGCACGTAAGGCCCGGGTGCCCGTCATGGCCCTCCAGTTGGTTCGTGACACGTACCGGTTGTGAATATTTGCCCAAGTCATCGCTTGGAACTCGAGCAAGCTTTCCTTCAATTTTCGGGAAGCAACGCAACCTTTCAAATTCACACCCTTGGTAAATGCTTCAGCCGCCCATTCATCTGGAACAGTCGGGAGCAACAACCTTTCCTTCTGGAAACAGGTTACGAATTCCTGCAGCAGCTCAGACTCTCCTTGTGCAATTCTGAATATGTCGGCCTTCCAGGCTTGCACCTTTCTGGCCCTGGCATGGGCCTTAATAAATGAATCTGCGAGCATCTCAAAGGAATCTATGGAATGCTCGGGCAACAACAAATACCACGTCATGGCTCCCCTCGTGAGAGTCTCTCCAAATTTCTTCAGCAAAACTGATTCGATCTCGTGGGGAGCTAAATCGTTCCCCTTCACCGCCATTGTATAGGTGGTAATATGCTTCTAAGGGTCCGAAGTCCCATCATATATTGGTACGTTAGGCTAAACCGCTTCGGGATCAATAATGGTGCCGCACTCGGTGTACGGCAGTTGAGTGTACTTCTTTGAGTCCTGTCCTTCTAGCAGTGGTGGTGTTCTCGGGATTTGGTCCATGCGGGCGTTCACTTCTCTCATGAATCATATGATTTCACTTTTGAAGGGATCTCTCTCGTTGTTGTGACTGGATCCGCTCCCCCTGGTCCCATTGAAGCCGACCTCACCCATCGGGGTGTTATTGTCGACTTTCTATGTTGTTTGATTTGCGGGAGCACTGGAAGGAACTAGACCTCGTCTTTTCGCGTTATTGGAAGCACCCAATAACGCCTACTTTAGTTCTGTCATAACTTTATCCTGCCGTGTGAGATGGCCTAGAATGACCTCTTGTTGCTCTTGCAGGACCCTTACCGCTTCAACGACATGCTCCTCTTCAGCATCATCAAGAGTCGCCTCCCGAACATGTCGCGGGTACCGCCTGCCATAGACCGACGTGTCATCGTTCCCCTTATTGCGGGTATCACTTATTGAATCCTCGTGCTGAGGCTGGTCTCCTTGGGTCTCAAGATTGTGTGTGTTGTTAACACCATTATCTGTCATTTTCTGTGATTTTTTGCTAAGAACGAATAATTAAAAAACGTTAGTAAAAGAGGCAAGGACCAACTTAATTACACGTCACTCTAGGCCCCACGGTAGGCGCCATACTATTTATCCGTAAAACGGTACAGTTGAATTTATATGTGGTTTCTAGACAAGTGAATTAATTTGATCTTGAAGTAATAGAAGAATTAGATAAATATGCAATACTTAGCCTTGAGATGGAGAAGAAATAGCAGAAACAGTAGTTTGGGGAGCAGGGCTTCCGGGCACAACAGCAATAAATTCAAAAAGCAAGAAGATAAAATTATATTAAGCTTTGAATAATGTGTAGCATAAGCTTGTCAGAAAATTCGTGTCCTCTACAATGATAATAGAGTTCATTATTTATAGCTGCACCTAGGGAACAAGGTGTTAAGATCAAACCCTTCTTTAATGTCAATTATGAGGGCCGTTGAAGAATGTGTAACAGCGGCATGAATGTCATATTCTTTGTAACGAGCAATGTACTAAATCCTGTTGAATATTCTTCATTAAATGCTACCGAATGACAGTCATTTATTTCATCTTTATAAGTACCATTTTTTCCGGTAACAGACGAAATAATTGCCCTCGATTTCTGCTATCATCTGCGTTCGACTCCATATACCACTTCCTTACGCAATTACTTAATATAACATATTTTACCCTATACATATTTCTTTCCTTTTTATCTTTTTAAACTCACCCAACCCAGGGAATCAACGATGTCCATATGTAGGCGAAGTGTAGGGAATATTTTAAGTACCGGTCCAAGCTACTAATGCTAATAATTAATACTAATTGTACAAATAAATATATATTTTATGATCTCTCCGTACATATCATACTTTAGGATAAGAATTCAAAATTTTCAAACGACTGAAGACACCTAACAAACGAACTGTCTGCTCAGATATATGATTTCTTCTCGTCACAATCATATATATTACATAATAGATATTACATACTAAAGTACATTAAAAATTAATGCACTGTTATGCATGGTTTTTTTTATAAATAAAAGGCCAAAGGAAACTTGCAACCACATCTTTCCCTATATATCATATATGATTTCCTGAACCTCAAGAAAATAAAGTTGTTGGCAGATATTGGCTAGGCTCGGAGTTTAATAATTTAATAATAACAACTATAAATTTAGTGTAATTCTACAAAGTGTGGTCCGTAGAAGGTAGTGTGTACGCAAACCTTATTTTTTTCTTAAGAAAATAAAGAATCTGTTTTCGATAAACCCTTTTCACAGTAACAACAAACAGTAACAACACAAGATAGTAAAGAGTCAAAGCAAAAAAAAACATCCAGCCATAATAGAAATGTATGAATAAGAAAATACAAGACTATTCTAATAGATGTCAAAGTTAAGCGTTAGTACAAATATATTGAATATATGCACAGAAGTTAAAAGAAGTATTCATTCAATTACTTTTATTTGCTTAGTTTGTGATTTTAACATAAAATATAATATTAATTCGTCTTTTTAAAATATAATGGAAGTATAAATGGATAAGTTTTAAATGATTGATAAAATTTGTAAGGTGAAGATCTTTTACCAAGTTACTTTCCTAGATTAAGAAATGGAGAGGAGTCTCATCCACACACGTTATTAAAGGGAAAAAATAAGAGGTAATTTAAAGTTAAATTATTTTTAAATATATAAAAAATATTATTTTTTGTGAAACAGACTAATAAAGAAAAGTACTATATGTATAGGGTAAAATTGATGAATGACAGGTGGATACTCGTCGAGTTGACATGTGACAGTGAAGACAAATAAGATATGAGTCAACAAATAGTTGGCATCGGTTACGAACATATGACAGGTGCTGAGTGAGTTCCGAAGACGATGAAATCGAGGATGAAAGTTTGAAATGAAGATATCCGTTGAGAAAGACCGCATTCAATAAACAGCTGTTACAAAGAATCTTTGCGTTTATACTCAACCATTATACAACCATCAAGAGGGATTTTTATTCATATTAAAGAAGAGTTTGATTTGGGGATCTTTTCTCCCCGAATTGAGTTATAAATAAAAGAATTTGTACTCATTGTAGACACGAAACATCTGTACGCAAAAAAGGCTAAACAATTATTCTATTAACAACATTCTTTCTTTCTGCTCTAGACACTGTTCTTATTCTTGCTTTCGGAGAAGTTCATTTCACAGTCAAACTTGTATTTCTTCAAATTTTTTTAATTTATTTATTTCTGTTCTTAGTTATGTTATATTCTTGGATCAAATCTTCACGTATCTATAAACCACATTAAAAATTCAACTGTACTGTTTTATACGTAAATACTGTATAAAATGAAATGGAAGAAATAACAATTAAACTCAGCCAGTCTACTAGACCTTGCCACGACAAGGCGGATTTAACACAACTAAGGCCAATCTTCTTTATACTATAAAAGAAAAGAAGAGAAAAAACTATTGAAGCGTCAGCTACGTCTGTTTGAATAATCCTTGTATATAATTATCATAAAACTCTTTACTAAAGACAAATTAAATACAAATACATGCAAAAAGTGAAGCAAAAGCATCTTAATTTTTGTACCTAATGACCAAAAAGATATTGTACTTCAACTAGTTTGTTTTATATATACATCTTTATCCTTCAGTATTTAATATATGACAGCTTCTATTTAAAACGGCTTCTCAATCCAACCAAAAGGTGGGAATTTTATATTTCTAATTTATTAACCGAATATGTTAGGTAACATACGTTAGGAATCGGCAATCAGCGGATCTAGAATTTAAATTTTTATAAAATTTTTTAAAATTCGTAATATTAAATTTATTATATTTTTAAAATTATAAAATTTGATATATTTTTATTATAATTTTAAATAATTTTTTATATAAATTTATATATCTAATCAAAAATATTAAATTCAGATGAACTCTCAATCCGCGTTTGGCAATCAGCATGCAAAAGACAAGACACACAAAAGAGAAAAAAGATTTAGTAAAAAAGGAAACATGCTACGTCAACATACGCATTTTTTCTTATCCGTTAATGAATAAAGTTCAAGAAGTAAAGAGAAAACTATTAATTAATTAGTAAAGTGCAGAAAGTGAAGAGAAAACTAGTTATTAAAGTTTAAAATGAAGACAAACTAGTATAATCATTAGATAGTGTTTTTTCTTTTGTTTCTCGTTCGTGTGCCTGTCGATATTGAAGTCCGACTATATTAGTATTTGCGGCGAGAAATCTTATATTAAAGTAAAACGCTCTTTAATAAAAACGACTTCATATTTAAAACTCGAACTCAAAACCTATAATCAAAGATGAAAAAATACTTATTAACTTCATCTATCATTGAGTACATATTGGGCCAAAGCCAAGTGGGAAGGTAAGTTAGAAACAAAGAAAAGGCTAATTTTTAAGTTTTGAGTCCCTTTATTTGGTGAGTATAAGGTATGGAAATGATGGGGTAGTTTTACATTTCAACGACAAAGTCTATTGGTACCTGCAGATCTCAACCACTTGGCATAAAAACATCTCGAAGATAGTGATGATACATTTATTAGGCGGTAGCTAAACATAAAATTCATCACTAAATAAGAATAGCGTCAAACTAGCGACAAGTTATCAAGAAATTTTATTAGCTATAGTCAATTCAGTAACATATTAGCATAGACATCTCACAAATAGTAGCGATACATTTTTTAGGCTGCAGATTCATTCTAATATGATATGGTTAACATCCTTCTTGCTCTTTGGCTTTATTAGCATCAGCGGAGGCCTCTCTTTGATCATTCCTGTGTTTCGGTGCTTGCCCTTTCTTTGAAGAATAAAGATCTTCATCTATCTCCACTACGGCTGTCACTCCTACAGGATTATCAAAATACTTAGACCTTATAGCTCTCAATCAAACCTTTGATCTCACGCCAAATTTTACTATTTGAATTTCCTATATCGGCCTGGGCCTTCTTAATATGCTGTAACCGCTGTTGATTAGACTCGAACTGGTGGCGCCCTCGCCCCGTGCCATTTCCGGACTTAGCAGCAGACGGGCGGGCCGTGCCTGAATTCAGACCGGACCAGACTCTTCTTTGCTTGAGCTGCTCCCAGGCACTCAGACTGAAGATCTTACTTGTCCTGGACAAGTACGTAGAGATCTTCGTGGGACCTAACATAGCTAGTTATGTATGTATTTACTTACGTATTTAAAAAGTTAATAATTTTCTTTTAGTATTTAAATTTGAATTCATAATCAAAGTATAATTTAAATTCTTTTCGTCTCTACTTGCAAAAGCTTATCAATCCAATATTCTTAGATTGAAGTATGTAGTCAAGAAGTGCTATTAGTTAAACACTACAATGTAGTTGTTTCCAACTTGCCATAGACCAACTTGCACATGTAATTAAATTATAAGTTGCTATTGTAGTATTAATTACACTTAGACTTTGTTGCTTCATTTATTTATTTGCACGTCAATTTCAAGAAAGCAAGTGGTGTTGCGGCTAAATATGTAATGCAACGAAATTTGATTGCCCTTTGTAGCTTTCATTAGCTTCAAAATAGTCATCTAGTCCTTGAACTTATCTCTAATTAGTCTTTACCAAAGTTCCTGACTCTTTGGTTGACTAAGTCCTTCTGAAAAATAAGTCTAGGAATCTACATTGAAGGATTTAATGTGTGTTTGGTATGACGAAAAGATAAGTTCTTGAAAATTTAGTAATTTTGTTACTTATTTTTTGGTATTTAATAATTAAATAAGCAGAACATATTGTCTCAAGAACATTTTTACTATAGGAGTGAAGGTTGAATGGGCTGAGGGTTGAAGCCGAGGTGGAGTCGATGGGAGGTTGAGGTGAGGGTTAGGACGGGTTAGAGTGGAATGGGGTTCGGTGTGGGGGTGAAATGCTTCTTATGAAACTTGTTTTTCATAGTCCGACTAGGGAAACCATTTTACTTATTTTTAAGAAACTTATTTTCCTACCGGAAACGCTTTTAACCAATTAAACATGCAAAAATATTTTCCCCCATACCAAATACACCCTTAGTCATGTCTCAAGAACATTTCTACAATAGGAATGAGCTGAGGGTTGAAGCCAGGGTGGAGTCGATGGGAGGTTGAGGTGAGGGTTAGGATGGGTTACGGTGGAATTGGGGTCGGGGTGGGGGTGAAATGCTTTTTATGAAACTTGTTTTTCATAGTCCGACTAGGGAAACCATTTTACTTATTTTTAAGAAACTTATTTTCCTACCGGAAATGCTTTTAACCAATTAAACATGCAAAAATATTTTTCCCCATACCAAATACACCCTTAGTCATGTCTCAAGAACATTTCTACTATAGGAATGAGCTGAGGGTTGAAGCCAGGGTGGAGTCGATGGGAGGTTGAGGTGAGGGTTAGGATGGGTTACGGTGGAATTGGGGTCGGGGTGGGGGTGAAATGCTTTTTATGAAACTTGTTTTTCATAGTCCGACTAGGGAAGTCATTTTTCTTATTTAATTTTTAAGAAACTTGTTTTCCTACCGCAAAATGCTTTTAACCAATTAAACATGCAAAAATATTTTTTCCCATACCAAATACACCCTTAGTCATGTCTCAAGAATATTTCTACTATAGAAATGAGCTGAGGGTTGAAGTCAGGGTAGAGTCGATGGGAGGTTGAGGTGAGGGTAAGGATGGGTTACGGTGGAATGGGGGTCGGGGTGGGGGTGAAATGCTTTTTATGAAACTTGTTTTTCATAGTCCGACCAGGGAAGTCATTTTTCTTATTTAATTTTTAAGAAACTTATTTTCCTACCGAAAAATATTTTTAACCAATTAAACATGCAAAAATATTTTTTCCCATACCAAATACACCCTTAGTCATGTCTCAAGAACATTTCTACTATAGGAGTGAAGGTTGGATGTTGGATGGGCTGAGGGTTGAAACCGGGGTGGAGTCGATGGGAGGTTGAGGTGAGGGTTAGGATGGGTTACGGTGGAACGGGGGTCGGGGTGGGGGTGAAATGCTTTTTATGAAACTTGTTTTTCATAGTCCGACTAGGGAAGCCATTTTTCTTATTTAATTTTTAAGAAACTTGTTTTCCTACCGAAAAATATTTTTAACCAATTAAACATGCAAAAATATTTTTTCCCATACCAAATACACCCTTAGTCATGTCTCAAGAACATTTCTACTATAGGAGTGAAGGTTGGATGGGCTGAGGGTTGAAGCCGGGGTGGAGTCGATGGGAGGTTGAGGTGAGGGTTAGGATGGGTTAGGGTGGAATGCCGGTCGGGGTGGGGTGAAATGCTTCTTATGAAACTTGTTTTTCATAGTCCGACTAGCGAAGTCATTTTTCTTATTTTTAAGAAACTTGTTTTCCTACCGAAAAATACTTTTAACCAACTAAACATGTAAAAATATTTTCTCCATACCAAATACACTCTTAGTCATGTCCGCAAAAACGCCTACTCAGAATTTTCACCAACAATTACTAAATCTTTTTCCACCAAAGAATTTTTTGATACTAATTTGACCTTAGGAGAAATGTTCAAGAAGGACTAAATTATGTCTAATTTAAATTAACATGTCATGGGTTCATTACTATTTTTTTTAATGGGGTTGGTTCATAACTAGTTAGGTACTAGTTAGAAGCTACAATACTTACTTAATTATCATGCAATAAAAAGAATATATTTTAAGCTCCAAGTTGTTGTACTATAATAATTTCTTAATGTTTTTCCAATTTACAACTTGTTCATAGCAATTAAGTTGGCAACAAGTAAGTTTTAGTGGTTAGCCAACATATATGACTTCTTGATATTAACTCGATCTAACATTAGATTTCTATAGTTTTGAAAGATTTTCTTAACAAGTGGTTGAGATTTGAGGTTGCTAATAGGCTAAAGTCGTTGAAATATATAACCCAATTATTTTTATAACTTCCTAATAGTTACCAATACTAACCAAATAAAAGAACTCAAAGCTTAAATATTAGGCATTTTTCTTACTTGTATTCTCTAGATTTGTTGAAACTTCTCTCATTAATGGATAAGATAAAATGCATGTAACCTCTTTTTTTTCCGGAATTTTTACGTAAATAGCCGGTCAAGTTTACTTTTACTAACATATATATATAGATTATATACTGATTATACATAATTATACACATATTGTACAAGAATATTTTATATTCGTCGATTATTTTTGCTTAAGCGATTGGTGGACGATTATTTTGGTTAATCTTTTTTTATTTTATTTTTGGTATCCTTAACTTGTATGTTAGGGTAAGTTTAGAGGCGAATTTAGAATCATACAACTAGAATAATTTATATTCGTTATATCATAAAAACTAGAATAATTTGTATTGGTTTGTTCACTTTTTGAAACATTAACATGCAAGACTATTAAAAGTACTTAACAGGCAAGAGTGCCGACTAAATAGAAAATATGGTATGGCAAGATTTTCAATAAGCGAGCGAATATTCGATAGCATTGATTGAATGGGTTCATGGGAGAGAATTCATTTGATGAAGGAAAAAGTCCTTCGAAGGAAGAAGCTTCCAACCTATCTTCGATCTCTTTCTCGATAGAGAAAATAGCTAAAAATGGTAAGAAGGAAGTGGCAGAGGAGGGTTAGATCTTAATTTGTCCCTGCAATGGAGAGTTTCATTGTAATATGAAGGTAATGGCTCTTAATCTTTTTTTGGGAAGGTTGACAAGGCAATTTTTGTTATCCTGTCTGAAACAATGGTTCTCTTTCCTTCAAGTTCAGAAAGTGACAACTGTCTTCTCAAAAATAAATAAAACCAATGAACCAATCAAGTTCTAGATACGAATTAATTTGATAGTTTAGATATAAATATTATTATTCATGATATGAATGATCCGATTAAAAATTATTGGGAGATATAATTCGTTCATTGACTATATAGGATTATATCCCGAGATATTGTGAAGTAAAAAGGAGATCAAATTATAAAAATAAAAATAATGATGTATCTCCTGCCTTCAAATTATGGCTACGTCTCTAAAATATAATGAGGAAAAAAAAACTATATTACCTCATTATTTACCGTTCTAATCATTTTTAGACGCCAGAGGGAATAAGACAAGGACAGAACATGCACAAGGAGTTGTCTTGGAAACAAAGGCGGACCTATATTTTGAGCAGAAGAGTCATCGGATCCCGTTCATTTCGGTAAATTTTTAGATATATTATGTATATATATATATTGAAAATAGTCATATATTTTACTTGGAATACTTAAGATTAAAAGTCCGACTGGCGCGTTAATTGAGAAGTCCGTTCATATGCCCCTGCTTCCTTTAAATTCTGAGTTTGCCTCTGCTTGAAAAGAAATTATTTTCTCTTTTGAGGTGTGATTCATGTTTTTTTGCGTTTGTATGCTTGAATATTTTGTTCATGTTGTGAAGAGAAATTAAAGGACACAAACTTAGAACTTAATTAGGACGAAGATCCAATAATACAACAACTGGGAGTTGGTTGCTACTGCAAATTAAATGATTTGAAAGTGGCATATAAAACCTAACTCATACATCTTGCTGCAAATTTCGCTATCGCTGCAATTTTTCTCTCTGTCATGAATTTATTTTGGTAACCATCAAGAGTTGTGGTGGAATCGATAAGATTCGTCTATTCTTTACGAGAGATTTTGTGTTCAAGCCTCGAGAAATAAAAAAAATCCCGATAAAAAGTTTAATGGGCATTACATGACGCGTCTGGATTAATTAGAGTCTGAAAATGATATCGAATACCGGGTGGGAAACTAAAAAGACAGTTTATTTCGGCCTTGATTATCTACTTTGTTTGATTACAGATGAAGACTGCTTCCAAGTTATTTTAGTTTTACTTCATATATTACTCCCTCCAACTGTATTTGACTTTATTTTGTCGTTACATTTTGACCAAAAGTTTAAGTGGAGTAAATGCGTGTAAAATCTGGGACCAAAAGTAGTTATTTTAATTACATCATTGTTGCTCTCTCTAGGGTTAGTAAATGCATGTAAAATCTGGGAAGATATATTCGCTTTAAATAAGATGAGAAAGAAGACTTTAGAAAAAAGCAGTCCGAAAAATAGATACACTAAGATATAGAAGGAGAATGATTACACACGAAGACATGACTTTTTCATGTTTTTTGACATGCTTTTTCACATAGAGTTTAACTATTTCATGCCTTTTCATATTTCTTTACATTGATAGAACAACTCGATGCATGAAATATTTTGTATTTATCCAGGGTATGTGGAAGAATCGTATTTTAAGGGAGTATTATATTGGCAGTCTACCCTGATATCAAGGACGGATGTTGAGTAGCGGCCGTGGGTTCATTTGAACCCATAACGACGCAGAACATAAATTTATGTGTAAAAATATATTAAATTGTAACAAATAGTAGGTCAGAATCCATAAGTTTAAAGATATAATGGGTTCATTGCTAAGAGCCTTATAGGTTGAACCCATATAGTTTAAATCCTGAATCCACCTCTGCCTGATGCAAGCGCGTCAGTGGTTGATTCCACGGCTCGAACACATGATCTATAGGTCACACAAAATCAATTTTACCGTTGCTCCAAGACTCCCCTCATGTTGGAGCAGCTCGATGCACGAAGCATCCCGCGTTTATGCAAGATCCGAAGGATGCCCGTATCCCAAGTGAGTGTATGATATAAATAACCTACCCTGATGCTTATGCAAGTATCAATGATTAATTTCACGACTAGAAACGCATGACATATAAGTCATAGAGAAAAAACTTTTTCCTTGCTCTAAAGCTTTCCATTATATTTCGTTACGCTTGTTTACCCTAAAAAATGGATAATAATTGAATTTATATGTGATTTTAAGGTTATGCGGTTTAATTCAATACAAATGATAAATAATGTTAGATTAAACAGATAAAGGATGTAATAAATTGTCAAACCAATTAAGGGCAATGATCTTGGACTTAGTAACAGCTTCATAAAATGCTTGCCTTCGATCTCGGACTCACGATAATGAAGAATTGATGAACAAAAGTAAGAACTTTGAATAACAAAGAAAAAAAGAGCATATTGCCTTGATATGCGTGTTACAATGTGTCCCTATGAATAATAATCTTCCCCCTTTATATAATAGGGGAGCTTTACCCTAAGTACAATTCTAAAAAATATAAATAAATCTTTCGTTTCGTCGATCACCGATACGAGCCGAGATTCGCGTTGTGATATCCGGTTAGACACGGACATCATGACCCTTTGTTAGTCGTGCGCAGCTACTTGAAAATGTTCTCCGAAGTCTCAACCGTTAAATTGGACCTCGAAGATATGGCCCCGATATCCCCGAAGGCAAGTATTTGCCTGATCCCTGATACGAGGGGTTCTTCGTTCTGACTCCGATACGTTACGATCATCTTCCCACTTCGCTCGACTCACCGGGAAGTCGAGTCATGCATGCCGCATACAACGCTGTTAATGTGTATAAATTAAACTTTTTTACATATATTTTGACATCTGAAGTAAATTATTATGCAAGTTTTAATATAACTTTAGTGTGTAAACCCAGGAGCACGACGCGGCCGGTCTTGTGAATATCTGTTGTCGTTCTCACGGTTTAATTTCCTTTTAAATTAATTATTTCCTGGATTTTAATAGTAGATAATGAGTAAACATTATCTACTATAGATATTTACATGTAAGTAAATCTTTAAGTTATATACTCATGTATTTATTTAATAACTATCGATAAACAAAATTTAAACTACTTTGAAAATGTTTCAATCGATTTTATTTTTTTAAAATTCTTTCTGGGATGTTTTATGAAAAATAAAAATATTTATACATAATAATATCTGTCAATATCAGCAAATATTTCAAATTTTTTTCTCTTGCAAATCATTTTCTCCAAATAAATATGAGGAGACAGAAAAACCGACTTAAAGGACAAGAGTAGTTGAACTAAAGGTAGAATGCGACAGCAATTAACTTTTATGAAAGGTATTACGCGGAAAAAAAGGCTAAGAGTTGGACCAAATGTTAGGCTCGTGATGCTCGTGGTTTGGGTAGGGTAATTGATACTCTTATTTATTCCGTTTTAACATTCCACCCTCGAAATAAAAAAAAAATAAAATAAATAAATAAAAAATAAATATATATATATATATATATATAATATATATATATATATATATATGGTCGAACTCGAGACCATCTATATATGGACAAATCAGGCTTGAGTCTGTACGGTTGTTATCAATCGTAATTATTGCTCGGTAAACCGGGGTCGAGGTACCAAAGATCGAAGATCGAGACCGAATAACATTGAAGCGGAGATCGAAGGTCGAGACCGAATAACATCGAATCAGAATACGAAGCCATGGTGCTCGAGATGAGTCTATCGAGCTCGATTCCGGGAAATGTCCTAGGGTAAGTTATCAAATTTGAATGACGAAAGGACCGAAAATTCCGTGATAAGTAAGCATCTCGGCGGGAATCACGGCATCAATCAATAAGACCGTTAAATCAGCAAATCAAGATATATTTACCTTGTAAACAGATTCTTGCCTTGTATAAAAGATTATTCACATGCTATATAAAGGGGTAATGTAATTGTTCAAAGGCAATTCACGAAACAATCATCAATACTAAGAAAAGAAGCCTGCTTTTATTATTTTATACATTACTTTATTCGTCTGGTTCCATTTATATTTATTGTTCATCTTGGAAGAATCAGTCAAGGCCAGGATTATCCAAGGCTTGTGGTTTGCATTTCTTCTCCATTTATTTACTGACTTTAATTTTCGTTATATTATTCGTTATTTTTATCAAACTAAATCACGTACAAATTCAATTGTTATCCGAAACTAAGAGTAAACAATTAATAACTTATAAAAATATTTTTGAAATGTTATACTATTTTTTATTAAAGTGTTATGCATTAAAGGACTAGCATTGGACCATATCTTAGGCTCGTGATGCTCGTTGTTTGGGTAGGATAATTGATACTTTTATTTGTTTCGTTTTGATATTCCGGCCTCGAAATAAATTAAATATATTTATAACCTATAAAAATATATTTAAAATGTTATAACTTTTATAAAAGTATTACGCAGAAAAAAGGGCTAGCCTTGGACCAAGCGTTAGGCTCATGATGCTCGTGGTTTGGGTAGGGTAAGTGGGTAACTAATACTCCTATTTGTTCAATTTGACATCCCCATCGAAATTTAAAAAAATTATTTTTATGACTTATAAAAATAATTTTGAAATGTTATATTTATTAATATATTATGCCATTTCTAGTGAACATACCTATGACTAATGGTAAAAGAGTTAGCATAAGATAATATAAATAAAATTATAAGATATAATAATAGGCGGCGGGAAAAGATCATATTAGAGGAGGCATGGAATTTAGGTTTGAAAACTATCACCGAAGGGTACCGTGGGATCGTTCGAATTTTTTTATTCTTAACTAAAAATTTTAATCGCTAATACTTTTAAATGTATGTTAAAATTACTAATTAATAGCATATTATATACGAGATTAAATTAGTCGGACTAATAGGTTCCGAATACGAATGCTTACAGAATAGTAAAAGAAGCAGAAACTCTTGCTAATTCCAGATTAAGCAACAGATTGACCCAGGAATTAAGGAAAAACTTCTAAGCAGCAATCAACCCACATGCTTCGTGATCTGTCACCTATTCTCAATCTTCAAATATAAACTACCCACGCATGTGCCTCTCCTCCGAGTTAAAAAAGCAGTTCGATGCATAAGTTATTTTGCGTTTACGTAGGGTTTGGAGAAAGTTCGGAACCCAGGAGGTATGACGTAGACAGCAACCTACTGGAATACAAGCATTAGTGATTGCTTTTACAGCTCAAAACTATATTCTATAAATCACGTAGAAACAACTTTAGCATTGCTCCAAATCTCCCCTTCTACCTCTCCTCCTTGTTGCAACAACATTATAGAGGAAGAGTCAAAAAAATTTTATTTATGGGTTCTCGATCATAATTATTTTTGCATACTGATTTCTGAATATTATTTTATACAAATTAAATAATTTTTTTAACACTAATATAAAATTTAAGCCAAAGCTATTGAGTTTGCAGAATATGTAATTATAACGGTGGCTCCGCCCTTCATTGTTATGACCATTTCTTGATTGTTACAGCTTATTATCATAAACATGATTATGGTTAACAAATAATGCCGTAATATATACTATTAATCTTACATCTCTCATCCTACTATTAAGCCTAGGTCAATTTAATGATGAAATTAGAATTTCTTGTTATTGAGATTGGGTACTTATAAGGTAATATGCTTGTACGAAATATTAATTTTTCTATATAATAATAATGTTTGGCTTCAAAAATAATAGTGTTTCAACCACTCATAACTCACAATGTAGGTACGCCATTGTGTCAATTAATATTATAGAACATATAACTATATATAAATAATCGATTACTGTTTATTTTTTTAATCGGTATACGTAAATTATATATTAACTATACATGAATATTTTCGTATTATACACAATGTATACGTATATTATATATCCACATACTATTATTTTTAAGTTAAGCAGTTAGATGGACGGCTACAACAACGACATCTGGTGATACTTAGGATGGCTATTTAGGTTAAGTATTCTATAATGAACTTTCTAGTAGGTTTTATATTATCTTTTCATGTTGCTTTATCTTGATGGCTTGATCAAGAAAAGATTGTTAATACATAATTATTCTTTTCTTTCGGTTAGCATGATCACTATCTAATTAGTTACGTTAAATTCTTATAAATAAAACTATATGTACATTGAACAACTTTTTCAACAACGATTTAACTCAAAATAAATATGTCCTTAAATAATTTAACATAAATATTGTGACAAAGCATTTTCAACAAATTCAAAACTATTTTGTCTAATTATTTCCTGATATACCCTTCTTCAAAAAGTAAATCAAAACCAAAGTCAAAAGCCACGTTAAATTTGACTAGGCAGCTTACTATATATGTTTACTTTTGTGTATGTTGGGCTTCATTTTCATCAAAATTCCTTTCATATTTGTGCGTTATTTACTTTTTGGTTACACATTTTAAACATGAAAGATTATTTGTGAGTAGTCATTACACGTAAATTTGAGAAAAACCGACCAATAAAAGAAAAAGAAAAAAGAAAAAAAAAGGTCAAAAGAAGAGTAGCAGAATGATGACATCGTAAAGGTGTCCATATTGCCTTTTCTGCTTATTGCGTTCATCAATTGGCAAAATGTCCAATAATTGGATGTAATATTGTTTCATTTCATCCGTTACTTTTTACTAGTCACTACCTCCAAACCCTCTATGCGCTCTCTGGTAGCACGAACGCGCGCTTCTTTCCTTGCAGGATTCATTGTTCTAACACTTCTTAAAAGGATCTTTGTCTTCGGGTCCTGAAAAAGACATCGATAAATTCTGGGGGTCTCAAGTCCTGCATCCACAAGGAACCCTTATTTCGTCCAAGTTGTTTCAGAACCGCAAAAAAGAAGGGGAGACAAGGGAACATAATTTTCTCCGATCCATTTTAATTAATTTTTTAAAAAAAAATTTGTGATCTATAATATTTAATTTTTTTAAATATCAAAATACTTTTTTTTAAAGTTGCACTTGGAATAAAGACTTTAGGAGTATACGTTATATATTTTAATTAATAAATTAAGGTTAATATGGTCATTCGTATTGTTAATTAATGCTAAAAATTAAATTCTTAAAATGTGTAAAAATAACTAAAAATCGATTAAAATAGACCGACGAGAGTATATATAAGAAAGAAAGTTTTTACTTCTTCACTTAGGAGAGAGATTTATTATTTTCTTGCTATGTTATCCGCATTTTTAAGTACATACACTTCCCAATCATTGTTGTAGTGGTATATAATTTTAATTACCATTAATAAGACAATTTAATAAATAATTTTTTAAGAGAAGAGCAAACTTAATACTGGACTGCTAAAAAGAATTAAGGGAGTAATAGTTAAGAATTAAATGGTATTTTTCAATATTAAATACATTTAATATATAATTATTTAGATAGATTAAAAAAATTATCCATTTATGTTTTCTACTAAAAAATAGATTGGATAATAATTTTTTTATATGTGGATACATTCTATATTATCCACTTAAAAATAGATACTTGATAGATAACTAATGAGTTTAACTTGTACATTTGCAACTCAAATTGGGGGTTATTCAGATTTGCGAGACTAAAAATTCTCCCAAAAGTAATCACATTCAAAAAGTCATAAATAATATGGGTCTCCATATTATCACCGATTAACCTATTTTCTATACGTATAAAATATAGACGGCTCGAATATTTTATCTCTTTTTAATATTACCCATTTTCAACTCGCCCATATTCCATCTCACCCTTCTATTTGTGACCCCTATAATTCCATAGTTTCCGTGTGTGTTGGGGTTCCCCAGAAGGTGAAACCAATCCTCGGTTCCCATTTGACTAAATTATTATTAAAAATTAAATTACTCGGCGCAACAATGAAGTTTCATTTATTTATTAGGTGAAAAGAAAACGAGGATTAAACTATTGGATAAATAGGGAGATCTAGACTATAGATAAAGAAAAGTCAAAGGCCCCACTTTATTATTTAATCATGTCTATTTCCTATATATATAGCCACCAAATATAGAAGAGAAATCAAAGAAACTCGAAACCTTCTGATCTTCACTTCTACATTTATACACAACATATTATAGCCAAAAAGATCAAGAACTGAGAGTTTAACAATCTTTCATTTGTTGTTTTTTTTCCCAATTTGTATAACGGATTTAAACTTGGAATTAGTTTATTTCGATATGGTATTGGTAAAACACGAGGACGAAATAATGCAAGGTGAAAAGAAAAAGGGAATGCGAGTAGGGAAATACGAAGTTGGAAAGACTCTTGGTGAGGGCAATTTTGGCAAAGTGAAGTACGCGAGGCATGTTGACTCTGGTCAATCTTTCGCCATTAAGATTTTGGAGAAGGCTCGAATCGTGGACCTCAAGTGTATCAATCAGGTTTGTTAAACTAACGTATATATAATTTAAACTAACGATTTCCTAATAAAAATGGAACATTTAATGGCAAAATTAGAGAAAATTGATTTACATCATCTTTCGTTTAGTATTCATTATCGTATCATACGCTTAACCCCTGCCTTCAACTACAAGAGAAGTCACACTTTAACTTCCTTCCTTGACCTAGGCCTCGTATCAATAGTTCTGTCCACTAAAATTTTGACGCTATATATATAGTAACACGACTTGTAAAGTTGAAAATTGAAATATCGTGAGATAATAAGCTTATAATGTGTTTTCATGTTTGTATTGCAGATTAAGAGGGAGATTGGAAGTTCAAAACTCCTCAAACATCCTAACGTTGTGAGATTGTATGAGGTACGTAGATTTTCTCTGTAATATCTTCTTTGCATTGTTTTCTAATGTTTGGTATTAATATACGTAACCAAAGTCAGTTTTCTTAACGTAAATTCTGTCCTTTGTATAAATGTAAGATGTATCGCAATAATTAAGGATATAAGGGGATGTATCTTCTTTGCATTGTATTGCATTGTTGTGAAAAAGTGTATTTAGAATTTGTATTTTGACACGGTTTAACTTTAGTCTCCTGCCATGAATCCACTACACATTTGAAATTATAGATTCAAAATTATATTCTTTTTGACATGTTAGTAATTTTCACATATATATATTTATATTCCGTACTGAAATCAAGACCATTGAAAGTGGGATTTGAACCGCCAATTTCAATTGTAGAGGTGCATCCAATAATAATTACACCATAGGAGTCTTTGAACATGGGCTCACGCACATATATTTAAAGTAATTTTAAAAGAAAAAAAATAAAAATAATATATATATATATATATATATATATATATATATATATATATATATATGCCGTTCTTTTATTGTGAAAATCTGCTGCATTTAATAAAATATAAGTTGAGGGGATTGTGAAAATTAATTTTAGTTGGTGGAAAATAATAACTTGAAGCCATATAATGAGATTTTTCTCGACGTTCCACATGATGGACTACTCCATAACCATAAGAATCAAAATCAATGATTTTGTGGAAATTTGGGAGTATGAAATGGAGATGGGACATTAGCTTGTTTGCAGGACCACGGAGTGGGAGAGATGGGTTCAACCAATGACCTAAAAACGATGGAGTCGGAATTTAAAATTTATGAGTTTTAGACTTGTCATTGAATTTGTTGTTCGTCTTAATTATTGGATTCGAAATTTATTGTTTATATGTATTTAATATATTTTTCTAATACAAATACAATATTTAAGCCAATGGTACGATTTTGTCGGAACTCGTATCTAATACTCTAACTCTACCCTTGCATAAAACTTAGTAGTTGACAAGATTGTTTTGGTTTTACATTAGACATTAAGTGCTTCATTACTAAATTAAATAATCCTCTTGCTAAGTTTTTAATTAGGTTCCTGACAAAAAAGTTTTTCTTTTTCTTCCTAAGGTTACTTAAAAAAAGATGTAATTAATGTCTGTGATGATTTTAACTCAAGCTGGCAAGCAAGTAGTATAGTAATAATAAGTTCCACATGATTTCCACCTATTTTAAATTTGAATTTATTATCATGACATCTCCACTAAACGTTTATATATTATCAAAAATATCACGTACTATGTTTGGAATTATAAATTTAATTACAATATAATTTCATCTGAATAGTTCTTTGTATTATAGTACGTTATGTTCTGTCATTCATTCCACTATTTCCAAACATTTTCCTTGACTCACGCTCCAAGTTTATATGAAACAATAGAATATAAGTTTTGCTTAGTTTCCTCGCACCCT
>MCJB01043199.1:53064-66536 GCA_002018475.1 Nicotiana obtusifolia
GCAGGTAAACATACAATCCAAGCTGGACAAAAAATTTGTCAACATATACTCACACTTTTTGCATCAAAAGTGTAATGACACAAGAAACAGATAATTTCATGAAATAACAGCCATAGAATGTACATAATTTTCTACTTATAGCTGTTTAGCAATCAGAGAAGTTTGGACAGCACATTCATCTCCGACAAGCAAAAGATTTGTGCATGTTTCAAACCATCACCTCCCCATAGAGAATGTAACTAAAATTAATCAGAAAATGAAAGAAGAGAGAAAATGTAATGCATAGTTAAAAACCCTATCCTAGAGGCCTGGAGTTTTATGATTTATTCCATCCTATTATTTTCCTTTTCTCAAGTGAGCTCTTTGTTTCTGTAAAGAATTTGATTGGCATCGGGTATAAGAGTGATTTCTACTGTATAAAACTTCAGTTCTAATGTACAGAACTCAGTTCAGAAAGCGATTTTCTCGTAAATACTAACCATATTTTATAATTTGATTTGATAAAAATACACTGATTAAATTGTATGAAACAAGTTATATCCAAACCAAATAGGCTGTAAGTGCAGTACTAAATGACATATGCATGATTTTTTACCTTTTTCTTAAGGAGAAACTGAAGAAATAAAAAGAAAAAGGCAATAACAGGGCCAAGATATAGCAGCGCACAAGTAAAAGAAAAGATCTTAAAGTAAGCAAATTGACAAGTACAAATAAAATAAGCTAGTCTAGAAGAGATATAATCTCCAAAGTTACAAGCCAGAGAAGTGTCAAAGGCACCTACTCGCATGTCTTCTTATTGTGGCCCAGGCCCTTGCATTTGCTACACTGAAGTTGACGTTTAATTATCTCAACAGAGTCCGGTTGTTTCATCTTTGGTCGGCCAGGTGGACGTTTTGTTGGAGGAGGACTGACAACGATTGCCATGTCTACTTCACCTTTTACGGGCTTTTCCAGAAGGGGTACTGGGTTGATTGATTCTGAGTATGTCAAACAGTAGCTCTCAGTTGTGAAATATCTGGAGCAATGATCATACGGGCTCCTTCCCAGACATTCGAGAATAGCAATAGCATGGCAGCAAGGCAAACCACTAAGCTGCCATGTTTTGCAACTACAGTCCCAATTGTCAATATCAACAATATCAACCGCTTCACCACGAACCTCAAATGTGCTCCCATGTGAGTGCAATACTTGAAGTGATCTTGCCTTTAACGTCTCATTCTGAAGCTTTTCTTCCATAGAAGGCGTCAATCTTGTAAGCCACTGACTGGAATCAACACGCCTTGTATAAATCAATTCCATCATCTTCCCACGTAAGGCGTCGACCATCTGAGTAATTGGAAGCTCACTCACATCGGATACCCAATCACGAAAAAGTTGTCCAAAGTTAGAAGTCATGTGGTTATACCTCGCCCCACCGAAAAAGGCATTTGCCCAATGATCAGGCTCACTCCGTACAACCCAACTGTAAGCATCAGCTGAGATGGCCTTTATGTTCTCAACGCAGCGCTCAAAATCATCCAGCTTTGGAGCATAAGCAGCAGCATATAAATCTTGGATCATAAGACGTCTTGCTTCATGTGAAAACCTCCCATGCAGATCCTTATTTAATTTCTCACCAAGGTACCGCAGACAATAACCATGGTAGCAATCTTTGCTGAATATATCACATAATGACTCTTTTATACCATTATGGAAATCAGAAACAAATGTTATTGGTCGAGAAGTTGAAACGGCAGATTTAAGTTCAGAAAGAAACCAATGCCAGTTGCCGTCTGTCTCCTCGTCTACAACTGCAAAGGCTACTGGAAAGACACCATCATTCCCATCTGCACCCACGGCAGCCAATAGGGTTCCTTGATATTTTGCATAGAGAACAGTGCTATCAAGGAAAAGAAGAGGGCGGCAGCCTTGTTGAAAGCCATATGTTGAAGCATGAAATGAGACAAATAGCCGGTGGAAACTCGAGTCCTCCTTCGTAGCAAATGTAGCAAGACTACCGGCATTAGATTCCATGATACTCTCACAGAATAAAGGTACTTGGCTGTATGCTTCTTCATAAGACCCCTGAAGTTGCTCTCTTGCAATCTCTTTTGCACGCCATGCCTGAGAATAGTTCAACTGAATGCCATATTCACGTTTGATGTCCGTGGCGATATCCTTTGGCTTGTAATTAGGAAAAGACTTCAACTTTTCCTTAATTATACTTCCCACCCATCCCCTTGTTGCTCGATATCCGGCTTTCACGGCAGCTCCTTCACATGTATGGTTTTTATTCATTTTCTTAACACATATCAGCTGGGTGGTAGCCAACCTTGACGCATATATACGCCAAGGACAACCCTCAGACTTGCATTTAACCGTTACTCTGTGACTATCATTCTTCTTATATTTATAAGTAAATCCATGCGCAATCGAGTACTTATGTAAAGCTTCACGAAATTCGGTAAAACTACTGAATCTTTGGTCCACACCAGTAATGGTGTTCTCCCACTGTGTAGCTGCCCTACTGTGCTTGTCGTCATTGCTACTTGGAAAAGTACCTAACAATGTCATATCCATGGGCTTATCAACCATAAGTTGATCGTCGGGATGTGTCATATCCACAGGGGTAGAAGGAGAAAGTGCTGTCTCGGACATAGTTGTCTTGCTGGACCTGAACAATTCAGCAGGCCGTAGATGCATTAGCAATCAGAGTGCAGTAAAGAGAAGTTCTGATTGTCAGATGTTGAGTTCAAGAAACCAATAACACCAGCATTGAACTGAAAATTTTGGAATTCAAGGTTATCTATTTAAAGGAAAAGAGAAAACTAAAAGGAAAATATCATAATCAAGAAAAGTTAGATGAAATATGTCTAGCTACCTCATCTAAAAGCTTAAGTTGTTCGTTAGGACCACTTCTATTTATTTATGTCTGCAACATGCCTCCACACATGCAGGCTTGATTCTTTTCCTGCTTGGACAAAGCTCGTGGAACTCTTTTTGCCAATTGATAACAATGATAATTGAAAATCTGTGTGTTCTAAAACCATTAAACCTTCTATTGTTTATAATTCAAACCTTGTGCTTTGCTTTAGCACTGCTTATTACTTTGCCACACAATTTAATGATAGTGAAACTATCTCCTCTTCTAAGCTTGAGAACCCCTACCCGCTAATCTTAAAATCTTAAACGGTTAGTGAGAGAACACTATTACCCCATCCTTCCCAATTTATGTGTCGTCCCTTGATTAAGCACGGAGTTTAAGAAAGACGTTAAAACATGTATAAATTAAATCATAGACATTTTTGTGACAATAAATCATCTCTTAAGGGTAAAATGGAAAGTTTAAAATTAAACTATTTCCAAATATAGTAATGTCATTCTTCTTGTAATAGACTAAAAGGGCAAAAGTGCCACGTAAAATAGGACAAAGGGAATAACTATTTAGACTTTAAGTTATATACACCGTCACTGCAATTCTTTACACTATCAGGTCACCCAAATAATATAAACATGTAAGCTTCCTTAAAACATGAATTTGCGACTTACCTGCTACAATAGATAAAGGTGATCTGATAGTGTAAAACTTCGTTATGCTGACAGTATATATAGCTTAATCTCATATTTATGTATACAACGGTGCAAAATTGGAAAAGAAATAAACTACACTTGACATCAAGAAAAGAAAATACCTACTGGCAGGCAAATTGGAAACATTGGGTGCAACAATAGCTTCTTCTGCAACAACAAAGACTTCCACTTGCTCCGAATCCTTAAAAAAGTTGACCATGCGTTGTAAGTCCTTATCTTTGGATACTGTAATGAGTGTCTTTTTATTCCCTGGTAGAAAATACTTTATAGTAATCTCCTCAGTACTCAACTGAAATGTGTCAGCTAATTCTTGCTTTAAAACATTCACATTCATCTTCTCATCAATATCTACAGCATATGCATCCCCTCCTGTGTAACTCAACGTCCCATTTTCCTCATTGGTCGCAAATTCCCCACCAGATTGGCATATTGCAATAATTTTCTTTGCAGCCATCACGAGGGCGACATAAACAACAACAATAACTACGCCTCTGTCTCAAACAAGTTTTTGACTCGGCTATACGAATCCTCACTACTTCATTTACACCATCATAAGTGCGACATAAAACGTCCAACAAATTGTGCTGGACTAATTTTGCTGAGACGAGCCCCTGATGTTGCAATCCTATACCAGTGTACTAGCTAAGAAATAATTGCATGACAACAATATCAACCTGCACAAAAGATCATAGTTAAAATCTTTAGAATAATAATAACTAATCCAATTTACATATACCGTCTGATTAGGCACGGAGTTTAACAAGTAAAGAAAGATTTTTGAAAATTGTATTCTAAAACAAGAAACTAGTGGTGAGAAGTGTATTAATTAATAACTACATGATTTAGTGATAAGAGTATGTGAATTCAATGTAGCTATAAATAATCTCATTAGACATAAAATGAGAAAGCTTAAAGTTAAATTATTTCTAAATATAAAAAAAATTGAAGGGGCACTGGAGCAACGGTAAAGCTGTCTGTCTGATTTCGAGCAGTAAAAGCAGTCACTAATAGTTGCATTATAGCAAGCTGTCTACGTCGTATCCCTCTACATGGCATCCCTAGGGATGCGGCCCTTCCCGAATACTCTGAATGCATCGGTTGTACTCTATTCTTTTTGGAACATACTATCACATAAGAAATAACAAGTAAATAATGCTAGGTATAATTAAAAAAGAAGCACGAAATGTAAAAGCTACCAAGAAAAAAAACTAATTAAGTACATAAAAATTAGAAATTAATATGAGAAAAACAGAGACAAAATTAGAAAGAACAGAAAACACATGCAGATTTGTAGAAGGCTAAATAACGAAGGGGTTCATCAGCTCAGTTTTAGACAGCAAATATAATTCGGAGAAATTTGTGGGAACAAAGTGCAAAATCGCGTTTCTAGATTCCTCTTTTAGGAGGGGAAGAAAATGGAATTACCTGTTAAAGATGGGGTATTCTTTTAATTTCTCTTTTGCTTCTTTTTAAGTATAAAATCTGTTCTCACGGCGCAGAGAGAAAAGAGAGAAGGGTAATCTGCAATTGAAGGTTCTACCAGTTGTGGCCCTTTCCAAATACCATGGGAGGTGAATGCAATTTGAGCTACTTGATTTTATGACATTTTGCACCCTAAATTTTGCAAAAAATTGTCAATCTTCCTTTACTAATTCGTGATGCGTCAGGCGCCGATGAGCACATTGAACTATCCATGTGGTTAAGAGCCCTCACAGCCCAGGCACAACGACACAATTACCAGGGGTGCGCTCTACCACTGAGCTAATACCGGTCGTATGAACCTCCCACTGGGGGCCCGCTATGTCAAAAGCGAGAGAAACCGTAATTTTCACCCCAGTTTTTGAAATTGATAATACCATGTCAAAATTAATTTGGACTTTGGACCAAAGGCCAATAACAATCCAATGCCAAACACCAGTGTGGCCGGACGCACCATCTAGCTTGATTGATCACATCATAGACAAGTCACGAGTTTGAGCCGTGGTTTAACTGGTAAAGTTATTGTTATGTGACCGGGAGGTTACGGGTCGAACCGTGTAAACAATCATTTACAGAAATTCAGAGTAAAGCTGTGTACGATAGACCTTTATGACTCCGGTTCTTTCTCATACCTCACACGTAACGAGAGCTTAATGCTCCAGGCTGCCCTTTATAGACCAAGTCAAGCCTCATCAAAATCCATACCTCGCACGTAACAAGAGCTTAATGCTCCAGGCTGCCCTTTATAGACCAAGTTAAGCCTCATCAAAATCCATACCTCGCACATAACGAGAACTTAATGCTCCAGTCTGGCCTTTACAGACCAAGTCAAGCCTCAACAATTTTAATGTTCTATCACCTCAATAGCTTAAGAAGATAAACATCATCAAGGGAAATGGAAAATCGAATATCTTATCTCTAATCAACTCTTCTCAACTCGTTAATGTTCCATCATTTTTGCTTGATTAACACTTTAATAGCGCTTTGCTTTGCTCAGTCACTCAGGAACACAAAAATACACATTTTAGTTAGTTGTAAGTTAAACGTGAGTAGCCAATTATTTCAAGGACCAAATTTTACATTTACTAATATTAAGGGATTAAAAGTGCAAATATCTAACTAACAGGAGGGATTATAATTCGAGGGGTAAGATAGACAGGTAGACGAATTTTTGCTCCAAACCGCCTAATTTATTGCTCCAAAAGGAAATTTGCGGCCAATTTTACAAAAAGAGTCTAGAGAGAAAATGAGAAAAATGGCCCCTTGGGATTGGAGATAGGTTTAAGATAGTCCTTTAAATATATTTAGAGTATTTTTGCTTTTTTAAGTTTGTCAAAATAATTCAATATTTAACAAAATTTAGTTGTAAGATTTAACGAAAAATGTGAAAAGAAATTATGAGACACATTTGAAGGTGCAAATTTTACAATTTAAGCTATTTTTCTTAATTTATTTCTATTGTCTTGAGCAGTTTTTAAGGCGCAATTTATACTATATTTGGTTTATTTCTAGTGTCTTTTGCAGTTGTTGATGTATTTTCTAAGATTTGAAGTGATAGTATTTTTGGTCAAATCTTTTTTTATAGTTCCCGTTAAATCTAATAGCAAGAGCTTGTTAATCATTTAACATAGATCAATCTCACTTTTAATAAACTTAATGGACTAAAATTACATAAGAGTATATTTAAGAGACTATTTTAAACCTACACTAAACATAAGAAACCATTTTTGTCATTTTTTTCCCAAATTTTTGAACAAGAGTCTAGTCTAGAGATAAATGAACAGACATTTTGGGATTTAACACTCAAAACTGCGGAACTCTGATTAGAACCTGGCGAAATTCAATTCGTAGATTGATATATGTGAATGAAGAATGTGTTTATCAGCAGCTTTGGCACTTCCATCAATTCCCAATCTTGAGCCTTCTTCTTCCAACTCTACCTCTGTATGTTGCTAATTCTTTTGTCACTTTACTCTACTTTTTTTTTTTTTTTTTTTGGTTTCGAAATTGATGCTTAATTGTAATATTCTTAATTGTAATATATCAACAGAATTGGAGTGGAAAGGACGGAGATCCAAATAAGAGTCAAGCGGTGAAATTGTCATTACCAGCTTATAAATGGCGCTTTGTTATTGCTTATGACGGTACCAGATTTTCAGGTTTCATTTTTCTCCCTCGTTTTTAATTTATGTAATGTGAGTTTAAGAATGAAAGAAAGAATGGATTTTGAAACTTGTTGTTGGCTATAAAAGATTCTCATTACGGTTAAATGAAAATTTTAAATTTAAATTGTTCACGTAAGTTAGGTTGGAGGGAGTATGGTATAACATTGAGTTGGTTTCTTCTCTCATTGTTACTCTAAACAGCTAATTTTGTTGGTATATCACAAGTCACCACGGTCTGACTTCTTTACCTTCGCTAGGTAGGGGTACGATTTGCGTACACACTATCCTCCCCAAACTCCACCCGGGAAATATACTAAGTTTGTTGTTGTTGTTTTATTCACAAGTCACCACAATATATTATCCTTGCATCTTTGAAGGTGTTTNGGGAATTGCTTTGATTATACTCCGTCCATCCTATTTTGAAGCGGACTTTGGCGCGACGGTAAGAGCTGTCGCCACGCATTCAAGCTATGGAATTAACTTCTTGCAGAAATGCAATGTAATCTTTGAAGGTGTTGGGGGGTGGGGAGGGGGGGGGGATTGCTTTGATTGTACTTCGTCCATCCCATTTTGATGCGGAGTTTTGCGCGACGGTAAGAGTTGTCGCCACACATTCAAGCTATAGAATTAGCTTCTTGCAGAAATGCAAGGTAAGGTTGCGCAAATAGACCCAATGTAGTCTGGTCCCTTTGCGAACCCCGTGGTCCCTTTGCGAACCCCGCACATAGTGGGAGCTTAGTGCACTGGGCTACTCTTTTACTATTCAAAGAGTCTAACACTCTTTGGTCGTGACTTTTATAATTGTCTTTTCAATCAATTTGAAGTTTAGAACTTGGGAATTAGTAGTGTTTTTGATGTTGTATCTAAACATATACCTATATTTTTGAAAAGTTGACAAATCATTGTACAATGTTAGACTGAAAATCAATCAAGTCAACCCTGATGAAGCGAACAAGGCAAGTCAGACGGTGGTAGTAAGATTTTGAACAAACTAGTAACTGGAACACCTTATCTTTTATTATCCTTTCCTGGACTTCTTTCTAGCGTGTGTGTATTGGTAATATGAGTTTGTATTTCTTTAAGATCGTCCTTTTTTTTTTGTTCTTTATCAGCCACAATGATTGCTAGATAATAAGATGTTGAGCTTACCTGCTAAATATTTTTACTCCTCTTTTATTATTTGGGGAGTGTATGTTGTGATGCGGTTGTTATGTGTCCAAAATACTGAATGATGAATATCCTGTAGGATGGCAGTATCAGCAGTCAACACCTACTATACAGTGCATTCTGGAAGAAGCTCTGACTACAATAACAAAATTAAACCGCAAAGATCTTTGCTCAGTTGGTGCAAGTCGAACAGATGCAGGCGTTCATGCATTGGGTCAGGTCTGCTTTCCCTGCTTATGGATTCTACTAACCAAAGGAAATGAGTTTAAAAAAATATAGACTTAGAGCCAACTTTAGCTTTCAGGTGGGACACTTCATTACGCCTTTCAACTATGAAACGCTAGAAGGCGTTCACCAAGCTTTAAATGGTCTTCTTCCTTCTGATATCAGAGTTAGAGAAATCAGCCCTGCGGTGCCTGAATTTCATGCTCGTTTCTCTGTCACAAGCAAGATTTATTGCTACCAAGTGTATAATTCAACTATCATGGACCCATTTACGAGGCACTATGCTTACCATAGCACATATAAACTCGACGCTGCTGTCATGAGAGTGGCTGCAGGGCATTTCTTGGGGAAACATGACTTTTCTGCCTTTGCCAATACATCACGAAATGACCGAGTACCAAATCCAGTGAAGACGATTTTTCGATTTGATGTTGTTGAAAAGGTACTATATTCATTCCTTTAGTGAATATAAGATTATTAATTAGCTTACATGGCTTGCAGTGAGTGTGGGTTTCACTTAGCCAACACAAAATACACTTGAGCTGGCTCACTGCTCAAGGTCACATGCATGTGGCTTTCATGTTAAGTTCCAGTCATTAGGTGCATGAGGACTTCTTCGAGCTTAGAAGCTCAATGAATATATCTATTCTTTAAGTTCATGCTACCAATTTCCAAGACTGAAGGAATACGGAATTTTATGACATTCTCACATCTATCCCATTTCATTTAGTATATTTTGACGAGATATGGAGATTTAAGTATTTAATTCAATTGTTATCATTATGAATACTGAAGGGATTGATATAAGTTACTTTCGATTAGAAAAGGAAAAACTCACTTCCTTGTTAATGTTTCAATTTTTGGTAAGATTAATTCTTAACATGAGTCTTATAATGTTATTGTTTTGGAAGTGTGTCAATATCATAGTATGTCTCATAATACAAATTGAAGAAAGAGAGTATAAAGTGTTATAACAGAGTACATGTCAGAGTCTGTAGAATTTATATTAGAAGCATTCCCTTGAAAAAAATTGTTTGTGTGATGTCAGATGAGTATCAGTGAATCGTAAGTGCTAAAGTTCCATACTTGTATACATACATGAATTTATGGTGGCACGATACAAAAAAAAAGAATCATAAATACTTACAAGCAGTAGATGAGACTATCTTATCCTGAACACAAGAATGCAAGTCATCCAATTATATAGATGATAATATCTTTTACGAAAGGGAAAAAGCTATCATGCGTCACAATGTGATGCACGTAAAATGAGCACTATGGACACTTTCCCCCTTAAAAAGATCTTTTCTGCATGCTATCCCTTGAATTATTCAAAATGGGTGCAAGCACCTACCCCATGCCCAATCATACTCAAAAGAAGAGTTTGATCCGGGCTCAGAAGGAACGCTAGCTCCATCCAAACGTGGGGTAATGGAAGATGCGCAGCCTTCTATAACTTGGTCAATATAGCAGTATCACGAAGAACTTTTGTTAAGCTGGTGCCTGGCATTTCTATACTATGAGTAGGAACAGAAAACTGGCGCTTGATACAGAAAGCATTAAAGGGATAGAGTTCAGTACCTCTCATTTAGGTTTTGAATTTTTGTTCCTTTATCTTGTTGGCACTAATGTGAAAGTCCTAACAGTCATTGATAAATGCTGACTTCTTACAGGAGTTACGGGTTGTATACATTGCCTTAGTTTTGTACTTTATGTTGTGTAAAGAATTGGCACATATTTGGTGCCTAATAAACAGACTCTTTTCTACTTATCAAAGAAGATAGGAGAAGGTCAACCTTTCTCAGTATTCGTCTTTACTGTTTATTCACTTTTCTGCAATTCATACTTGTTTCTTTGCTGTGCATATTTTCTGAACCAAATTGTTGTATTTTCAGTTTTCAATATAACATTATAACTCCTGTGCTGATTAACAAAAATGTCTCAGGCTGCACTTTGCAAATTTCACTGATAGATTACCAAAGGGCTAGAGAAACAAAATATTAAAGTGAAAATGAAGGGAAAAGCTCACTGTCCAGCACTGCTTCTGACATCAAAATCAGCCAACCTCCATTCGCCCTCCAAACTCACAAATATATCCCAACAAAATTGATTTTATTATTTCAGTTTTCTGTAATTCAATTTTGATGCTCTTCTCACACAGAGCTGAGAAAAGGCATAAAAGGAAAGCAAAGACATAAATAAGGAAACATTTGAGGGGAACCAAAGTTTGGATACATCCATCAATGAAGTTTTAAGTTGAATTTTACCCTGCTTTGCTTTTAGGGACCTCTTTTGCGGCTTGAAGTTGAAGGCTCTGGTTTCCTATATAGACAAGTTCGGAACATGGTATATTACTTGCTTATTCTTACCTTGGTAATTGAAATTAAGTGATAGTCGATATAACATCGGCGACAGAGTTTCATAAAACTTCCTTTGCTTTTTTAATGATTTATCTATGTAAAATAGGATTTTTGAGTGATAGGCAAATGCTTATAAAACTTCAGTTCCTTGTCATGGTTTCATGATTAAATCTCAATTGAATAAAAAGGCTTTTGAGCAATGCCGCTGAAGATAACGCATAGTGTTTTCTTTCAAAATCATTGGCAGGTTGCCTTGCTGCTTCAAGTTGGAAGACAAGCAGTTCCACCTGATATTGTTGTTAGGATTTTGGAATCTCGTGATAGGAAGGAACTTGCGAAGTATGCCTTGCAAGTTCCACCTCACGGACTTTGTCTCGAGACTATCAACTATAATGAAGAACATCTCAGACTTCCAACAGATTCCCCTGCAAGTAGTTTTGGTAGGCACCATAGTATAAGCTATTGTAAGGTGCCATTCATATGACTTGTCGATAATTTAAAAACGAAAGCATGTAGAATGAATTCTGCCCTTTTCAACACATTCATAAAAAGCATTTGCTGTCTTGGTAGCCATTGCTTGAATGCATGGCAAGAGTGATAACCACTCATACTATCTCGCTTTGCATATGTGTCTTGCTATGTTCGTGGTGGAGGTGTTGCCTGTGCTTAGGATCGTATTATCTGTGGTAGTTATTATCTACAAGCATATCTGAACGAGTGTCAATTGCTGCGTTGAGTGAAGGTTTCACGAGGATCCGTTGTGATTCCCTGTTGTTGTGTTCAAATTGCTTTAAATCTGGACCTCTTTTTGGGACAGTAGTGCACTTTCCTCCAGACGGAAGTAGCTATATCAGAAACATGCTTAAAAGGATATAGTTTTGCATATGGGATTGTGATTCTCATGAATGATGGCCATTATCTTGTATCAGAGTTTTGTTGCTTCACTAGCGCTAATAGGCTCAATTTAACAAGCTTTTCAGGGATGTGGCAAGTAAAGTGCTACAAGTTATAGCTAAATAATGGTTGAACTGAACTAGGGGTGTCAAATGAGCAGGTTGCGCTAATTTTGGGCGGATCAAAATGGGTTGAGTCAATGACCCGTCCAAAAGTAACTTGGGCTGAGATGGGATGGGTCAAGTTGGGCTAAAATTTGGATCATAGTCCAACTCACCTAACTCTTATCAAGCTTTAAATAATGTGTATTATTTTCTTATGGATTATTTAATTATCAAATAAGACTTATTTTCGTTTATTATGGTCATATATAACATATCAAATCAAAAAATAAATTATTCTAAAGATATTTAGCAAAGTTACTCATGAATCAATTTGGACTAAAAATCAGTCCAACTTTAAATAGGTTGAAATGGGGCAAGGGGTAAAGCTTCTACGAAAGCTTCCCCCTCATGTAGTCGTCCGCCTTCCCTAGCCCCCCCTTGTCGCTTCTGGCGAAGCTGCGAATTCATGAGCAAGTGAATGAAGGAGCCATGTTCCCGATCTTTCGCTGTATCAGTTTGGCCTTCAACTTGCTGGGTCAATATGGGCTGAGTTTAACAAATGGACGGGTCAATGACCAGTCCAATCTTGGGCGGGTTGGGCGGATCAAATGAGTTTGGGCTCAAATTGCCACCCCTAAACTGAATTATATTTTTGACGTAGAGCAAATTACTAGCGTTTTAACAAATATTAAATTTCGACTCCATAATTTCAAAACTTCATTAAATCACCTTAAAAGTTGAACCTCTCAAGTTTAAATTCCGCATTTGCTTTTGTTCCTTCATGTCTTTAGTTTGTGTTGTTGTTAAACTAATGATTGAACTAGATATAGAAATTGGAGTTGAAATTTATGATCTGTAAAACCTTTTGACATTTGGAGCTTCTTTCTTATGATCAGAAATATGGATTCTTTTTTACTTAAAAAATGTTGCGCAAATGATACCAAAAAAAGAAAAAGGAAGTTTCATGGGAAATAGATGCTACACGTGAAGATATTTGGAAGCAACATTGTATATATTCCTTGGACTTGAAACCTAGTAACTCATAGTTTAGCAAATTTTTAAATTACTCTCTCCAACAGGGTTAGTTGCGATATAAATGTTACAAGAGAGAATACACTTTTATTTACTTAACTATATCGTTATGCATGAATAAACTTGTCTACGATCCCTTTTGTTTTTTTACAGAAACTTGAAAATCATGCTAATAAAGTTAGTGCAGTACCTCAACCAGATTTGGGAATTAGAATTTAGAACTATAATTATCAGATGTGGTAAATTCGATTAGATATAAAATGAATAAATAATTAATTGTTACTGCATCGAGATAATTACAAAATACAAACCCAGTAACCGAATCTATCCATTACTTTCATTGATTATAGAAAATAGAAAAGAAAAAAAAGAATTGGTGTCAGAAGAACTTGTTCGTTCTTGTTATATGCTTTTTTTTTCATTTCATGTTTTTTTTTGCTGGGGTTTTTTTTTGGGGGTGGGGTTGGGGGGTTGGG